>JAENPR010000808.1:0-295354 GCA_018135685.1 Themeda triandra
AGCAACAAACTAACCGACTCTTGAAAATAAACTAATTATGGAAATAAACTAATTATGGAGATAAACTTCCTAATCTCTCGGTCATGCAGCTAGCCACTATTCCCGGTCACGCCGCCTCCTGCGCGTTGCTTGCGCCAGCAGCCCGGATCGCGGCTCGCCCGATGTCTCGAGCCCTTCGCGGCGCATACGCTTGGCCCCACATGACATCTCTCCCGCCCTCGAGATCCAGATCGTCCTCGAGCTGAAACGCCGGATACCTCTCGCGGAAGTCGCAAGGTCCTCCCAAGTTGCCGAGGACGCCCGCCGCCACGCCGGTGCACCAAGACTCGCCGGACTCCACGCGCCGGGCAGCTTGCACAACTCGGTCCGGTTCGAGGACCACCACACCATGGTGAACATCAGGCAGTGGAGGTGGAGTCGCTGGTGGCGTACCCACAAATTTCTTCGTGGTGCCGACATGAAACACATCGTGGAGTCGAGCTTGGGGCGGTAGCTCGCGGCAGTCGCTCGTGATATGGAGGAGCGCGAGGCCTTCCTCTCCGATGTGCGGTACCGGCTGGAGCAGGTGTAAGGTCGAGATGGCGGACTAGAGGGGGGGTGAATAGTCCTTTTTAAAACTAATCGCTCCGGCTAACCGATATAAGTGCGGAATTAAATCTATCGGCCTAACCAAGACTTTCACCCTCTATCTATGTCTCTAGATGCACCTTGTAAAAGATCCTAAACAAGAAGACAAGGTGCCAATCTAGCTAGTGCACACTAAACAAGTCTAGCTTGCAAGGTCACACAAACCTAAGCAACTAGTACTTTAGCAACCGGGTGTGCACCTACACAATTCTAATGAGCAAAAGCACAAAGCCAACCTAAGCTCACTAGATGCTCATGGACAAAGCTACACAAGCCAAACCCAAGAGCTCAATCTTACTTAACTACACAAGCTAAGCAAGGCAACTTACTCTACTTCTAGCTACACAAGCAAGAAGGTGATTAACAAGCTACTCAAGCTAACTAACCACAAGAGCAACTACACAAGCTATACAAGAATGTAAGAAAAGTAAATACAAAGCTTGTGAAAGAGATTGCAAACCACCGCGAAGTGTGGACACAAGATGACTCGGCGATTTTTCACCAGTTCACTTGGTTGCCCCCAAGCTACGTCCCGTTGTGTCGACCAACACCTTCGGTGGTTCCTCCGGTCTTTTCACCTAGATGGTTCTTCGGTGTGACCCTCAAGTCACTTGCCCTCAAGGCACGCCCGCAAGGCACCGCAAGACACCACTCTCAAGTGAGCCCCTCAAGGCACCGAGCAAACCCACAAACTCAAGGGTGGTAACTCAATGACACGCGCAATCCAATAGGGCTACTCTTCGCGATCCCCGCGAGGTGAGTACCGACCTCTCACAATCTCTTCTCCGAGCACCGTATCTCCACGCGTGCTACCACGGAGCCTCTTGCCACCAAGCCGTCTAGGAGGTGGCAACCTCCAAGAGTAACAAGCTCTCCCGCTTGCAACACAACCACCTAGTGCCACAAATGCAATCTCACAAAGCACTCGCACTAGAATCGCTCTTCTCACACTATCGGATGGTCACTACCAAGCATATGTGAGTTAGAGGGCTTCCAAGCACCACCACACAAGGCAACATAGCCAGGGCGTGCTCGGCACCGGCCACGCCCGGCCAAACCACGTATATATAGCCCCAAGGGCTGAAACTAGCCGTTGCCACCTCGGGCAACCGAAACACGAGCGCCCTCCACCGCCGGACGCTCAAGCCGCGTCCGGCGCTCCTCGTCACGCCACGTGTACCGACTGCTCGAAGTCGACCGTTGATCCCCAACGGCTACCTCACGATCCGCTCGAAACCTCGCGGCCGGGACGCGCTGGTGACCACCGCGGACGCGGCCCGGCCGGCGGCATCCACCAAGACCGCGCGCGCGCACGTAGAACCGCCGGACGCCAAACGCGTGGCTCGCCCGAGTCCGCCGCTCGCGTCCCGGCGCGCGTCCGGGCGAACGTGCTCGCGCGGCACTCGGCACCGAAGTTTCGGTCCGAGTCCGGCGTCGCCGGACGCGCCTCCTCGGCGTCCGGCCAAGGCCGCCGAGCCGGCCCGCCACGCCAACCTTCCACGCGCCGGACGCGTCCCGCCCGCTTTCGGCGTCCGTCCGGGCAAGGCGTCCGGCGCTTGTAAATCCATGATTTGACCGAAAACATAATCTTCTCCACCATGCTATCCCACAAGTATACCAACTTGACCACCATAGATAGCATGTTTCCAACAACAATTTGCATCCGGCGCAATGGAAAATATGCCTCCAATTTTCCCGAGCGTTAATCCCGCCTCGCAAGCTCGGGAGGGAGAGAGGGACCCAAGCCCAACTCAACCCTACAAACCACATGAACATTCGCCACCTTTGTAAATGTGCCAACACCACCAAGTGTACAACTCCATGTGCTTGTGTGTTAGCATTTTCACAATCATTTTCAAAGGATTTTCTCTTCAACTCACCACGCCACTCGATCCTAGCACATCGCAATGTTAGATCGCTCAAGTGGCACTAGATGACCGATATGCAAACAAGATTACCCCTCTTGATAGTACGGCCATCTATCCTAAATCCGGTCAAGTACTTCTCTACTCAACCTTAGACCGGTGAAATGAAATGCCCTAGGTTATACCTTTGCCTTGCGCATTTTCATCTCCACCGTCATCCTCCATTGTGCCAATGCACCGCATGCATGACACGATCATCAAATGATATGATCCACTTCATATCATCATGTGACACTCTTGGTCCATCGATCTTGACCTCACTTGCTCTTCACCGTTGCGTCGGTCCATCGGCGCCAAGTCTTGCCCAAGCTTCACCATCGCATGGTCCTTCGCTTCTCAGTGCAGCCTCAACTTGCCCTTCACACTTGCAACCGGTCCATCAAGCCAAGCCTCATCTTGATCTTCACCCCTTGGTCACATGACTCCATGTCATGTCTCATTTGCAATGAGCTCCTTTACCAACTCATGTGTTGAGCCTCACAACATCTCCAAGCCATCTCCACCATGGCATATGTTGCTCACACACATGTACCTGTGAACTAACTCCTGTGTATCTCAACCATCACACATGTTAGTCCACCTAAAGTTGTCACTCAATTATCAAAACCAAACAAGGGCCTTTCAATCTCCCCCTTTTTGGTAATTGATGACAACTCTACAAAGATATGGAATTTAAGAATATTTGGACTTTATGCCACTTATCCAACATTTAGGCTCAACGTCATGATTTGGATAAGTACCACAAAGTCAACTTGGTAGTGATAGCTCCCCCTACATGTGTGCCCAAATGGTTTGGTTTCAAGCTTGCACACATGCATAAATATGGAAATTTTGGGAGAGTTAGCACTACTAAGTGATGCTAAGGTGTATAAGATAAACCTTTGAAGCGTGATACAAATCGGAGTTGCACCATTGAAGTTCATCCTTAGCATCATGGTTAGCTAGAAATCACATGAAACAAAACACTAGATACCTCATGAGCTCAACATTATAAGCAAGGTTCTAGTACCACTTGTAAAGCACATGTGACTAGCTAAACCATCCTATACATGCTAGTTTTTCAAATCATCAATCAAGTTCTATAACTAGCATTCACCACACAAGCATTGCATATTGAAATATAAGAACTTATGCGAATGCAAGCAAGCACATGAATATGCACATATCAAATGCAATCAAACAAGTTCATGAGCTTGCTCCCCTACTTGTGTGCTTCTCTTAATCAGAATTTTTTTATCCTCCTCCATTCTTTAATGTTGCTCCCTCTTGATCCATGTCCATTTTCTACTCCCCTTTGTATGCTTCTTTTGTTCCATATTTCTCCCCTTTGTATGCTTCTTCGCATTCTCCCCTTTGTATGCTTCTTCGCATATCTTTGTACAATTCTCTCCCCTTTGTCATCAATGACCATAAAGGTATGCAAAAGCAATACCACTTGAAGATACCACATGTAAGAAAAATTCTCTTGATGCAAAGGATTGGAACTAGGGGTTGATGGTTGAGTCTTGAATCTTCATTTTTGATGGACAACACCATATGTTGGAATGACACCACTTGTAAAATCCACATGTAGTTGCAAGGAATCCACTTGTAACTATGCATTGGGCACTCCCCTTTGTCATAGCACCAAAGATACTACATGTAGGTCACTTGAAGTTTCTTTGTCTCTAATACCGATGAAGTGGGGCTCCTCCCCTATGACAAAGCATGAGTCAAACCAATCTGTAAACACTTTCTTGTCGGTGAGGGTAGCTTCTCTTGATTTGAATTGATCACTTTAAAGTTGAGGATCACTTGTGGAACCATCATCTTGATGTACTAGATATCACTTGAATGAAAACCATGTGTACCATACCACTTGTAGGAACACCACTTGTGAAGGTAGTGATAAGCTAGACATTTCTTGCAAGAACTAGCATTATGGTAACCACTTGTTGGATTTGTCATGAATAACCAATTCTTGAACTAGATTGTTTCCATGAGCTTCTTTCTCTTAGACTTGAGCTAATATGAATCACTTATAAGCATTCAAGTCCGATTTGAACCAATGACAAGCTTCTTCACACCTCACTAGAAGGGATATCTTGCCAATGTTGTACTTGAAACTTATATGCAATTCAAACTAGATCAAGTACTTGGGTTCACTAGCTCATGAACAAACTCATACTCATACCACTAGATAAATCAAACATTCAAGCAATAGTGGTAGACCATGAATTTAAAACATTTCATTGTTATGCATGATCCTAATAAGCATGTACTATATGCACTAACCGCATACTAGTAAGGGATGAAATGATCATGCACATTACAATGATACCTTTGCTATGTTGGAGAAGAGTATAGTCATTTAGATTCCAATACATTCCTCCAATAGCAATGTGAAGTCCATTTATAAGCTTGATGAAGCCAATAGATACCATGATTGAATACCATGCTTCACCCATATGAGATGAAAACCCACTTGAGATCAAGTGCATTTTCTTGTTGTGGTTGGCCCGCTTCTTCTTGTGATTCTTGCTTGCATGAGAGAATACCACTTGAATGGGTACCACTTGTGCACCACTTGTATTATTTCTTGACTTGTCATGTATTGCTCTCTATCTTGGGTGTTGCTTGCTTTCTTTATCAACCCTTTTGATTGCTTCAACCGAACATCTCCAATATCTCTTGGATCACCAAGAACTATCCTTGACACTCACTTGAATTGCCTTTCTTTGATTGATCCTTGGACTTGATATGATGAATCACTTGAAATCTTCTTTAAGTCCTTTTCTTTCTTGTTTTAAGTTCTTTTCTTTCTACCAAATGATCTTCAATTTGTCACCAGAACTTAAACTTCATCTTCATCTTGAGTTTGATCTTGATCTTCAATTTGAGTGCCAAATAGTGTAACATACACTTCACAATCAAATTACCTTGTACTCATTATTCTTCATGCTTGTAGACCAATTCAAAACCAAACTTAGGTTCCTCAACCACTTGTAAACAAGAAACCAACTTGAGGACCTTTCAATTTGAGTGACTCTTGATATAACCAATGATAGTCACTTTTCGGCAGATTCTGTACACTTCAAAGAATAATTCATATCTCACAATGTACAGCCCCAAACGCCATGAAATTTGGTGGAGATGTGCAACATTGAGTATACCAGCAGCTATAAAAAGCTTCATTGGCCTTCTAGATTGCTACCAGATTTCACATCTTCACTTACTATTGCATGCTGAAAACTGATGCACTATAGCTGACAAGATATACTTCAAAACTGAAGCAATTCTTATCCAATCTTCATGAAATTTGTACAGCATATTATACCATAAGTGTCGAGCATGCATACCAAATTTCAAGCCAATCTAATAAGATTTGATCTATCAAACTCAGACTTGACCACAGCCAGCTCAAATTTCAGATTTTGGACAGAGTTAAACAATTGAGCTATGCTTCTTCAAATTGAATCAAACTTGATATCAACTTGTTTGAATACCAACACAAGACATATAACCATTCAAACCACTTATTAAGAGTCATCTTGTGATCATATCCAACCAAACTAATTCAAATTTGACTACTAAGCAATTAATCCATTCAATCATCTCATAGCAAGCAACATATGCATATATATCCAATTCAATCAACTCATATGCACCCAAATGGATTAGATCAACTAGGAATATACCTTTGAAAGATCATTAGCAAGCTTCAACTCAAATACTTTGTAGGCCTTCAAATATATCCAATAATTCACCACAACTTGAATATTGCACTTGTATGGTGTAGCACATTGGACTTCACTTGTCATGACTTGGCATTGGGAAAGAAATAGCACTAAGCTTCAATACTTGATTCAATCAAATGATGAATGAAATGAACTCAATTGAATCAAGTCTCCAATGCCATGGTACCTACACAATCATCCACTTTCATAATGGTACCCAAACATGTTTGGGTCCTCTCAAGTTAGGAGCCACATACCTAGGCAAAGCCTTAGTATGGATAGCGGGATGTTTTGCAATAGAGACCGTAGAGGTACCATTACCATCCTTTCTAAGCATATTATTTGCATCAATTGAAATAGGCTTAGAATTATTACCTAGGGGACATGAATGAGCCATGTGTCCCCTTTCCGGCATGAATATCATCTTCTCTTTAATTGAGCCTTTTCTTCATTGCTCATGTGATGCTCTTCATTGCCTTGCCTCTTTTGAGTTGCTTGAGCCTTCTTCTCAAGCTTGGTAGGACACCCGAGGCATAGTGTCCCATCTCTTCACACTTGAAGCACTTGATGTGAGCCAAATCTTTCTTCTCTTGATTCTTGCTCATCATCATCTTGGCATCTAGAATAGGAGTTGGATGCCTTGCTCTTCCACCCCTTCTTGTTTTCTTTTTCTTCATCATCTTCAAGTCATCAACTATATCTTCATGATTGATCTTGACTTGATCTTGGGGTTTCTTTTCTTGCTCATCTTGTGGCTTTGGTTGAGACTTCTCTTTGTTTGGGCAAGTTCTTGCTAGATGTCCCATTTTATTGCATTGAAAGCACATGAGATGAGAGAGCCTTTCTTCTTCTAGCCTCTTCATTTCTTTCTCATACTTTCTCTTGCCCCATTTCTTTCCCTTGATGTTGGTGTTGTTGTAGCGGATGCCATTCATGTTGCCAAATCTCTTGTAGCTCTTCAAGAGTTGAGAATGTGTGATCTTTGGCACTTCACTCAACCCAACATTGTCCTTGTTGAAACCAAGGCCACTTTTGTCACCATATCTTCTCTTGTTCTTCAACATATATTCGAAGGTGACTTGAGAGTTGTAACACCTCTCTAGCTTGTTGTTCAAATTCTTCACTTTGCTTTTGAGTCTATTGTTCTCCTTCAAAAGATTAGTCTCACAAGACATAGAAGTAGAACAAGCATCTAATTGTGAAGAACATGGCATATCAAGTAAATCATTATGAGAGGTGGATACATGCTTCTTCCCTACATCACAAAGGTTAGTCATATGTGATTGATCATTCAACCCAAGTGATGAGCTCTCACTAGTTTTAATTTCTTCAAAGGAAAACTTCTTAGTGAGAAAAGCATGATCTTTCAACAAGTTTTCATGAGTAACACAAAGTTGCTCATGAGTCAATTTTAGCACATCATGTGAACAAGTAGTAACATAAAGTAGATGCTTTTGTTGTTCACATGTTGTCTTTAGAAAAGAGTTTTCACTTTCAAGATTCATTGTTTTTGCTTTCTCATTTTCTAAAGACATGGTCATGCTAGCAAGTCTACTAACAAGCTCATCATAAGAGGCATGATCAATCACATTGCAACTTGATACCTTAGTGTCACCTTGTGACATGAAGCAATATGATGATGTCGGAGAGCTTGTAGTAGCATCATCATTGGAGCATGAACCATCATCGCCATCAAGTGTGCTTGGGGTAGAATCATTACTTGCATCACTTGAGGCATCATCCTCCATCTTGTCAAGTGAGCTTGAGGTAGATCGATCATCTTCCTCACTTGACCATGAGGTGAAGCAATCCTCCACAACAACCTTGTTATGGTCATGCTCAACAACCTCATGTGCCACCAACATGGACTCCTCATCAACAACATCGGAGGCCGCTCCATACTTCTCATTGAGATATACCCAAATCTCATGAGCGGACTCAAAATCCATGATCTCCTCAAATATGCTATCATCCAAAGATCTATAGAAGATGTTAGTAGCTTGGCAATTGAGAGTGAAGCAATTCTTTTGTGCTTGAGTTTTCCTTTCAATTGCACAAGAGAAGCCCACATCTACAATCCACCACATTTGAGGAGAAATAAACTTAAAATTGCATGACATCCAATTTCTCCACCGTGCAAAGTGTGTGCCATCAAAAATGTGTGGACACTCAACATCTAGCCCATAATCCGCCATCCTCTCGGGTCGGTTAAGACCACTAAATGAGAGACCCGGCTCCGATACCACTTGTAAGGTCGAGATGGCGGACTAGAGGGGGGGTGAATAGTCCTTTTTAAAACTAATCGCTCCGGCTAACCGATATAAGTGCGGAATTAAATCTATCGGCCTAACCAAGACTTTCACCCCTCTATCTATGTCTCTAGATGCACCTTGTAAAAGATCCTAAACAAGAAGACAAGGTGCCAATCTAGCTAGTGCACACTAAACAAGTCTAGCTTGCAAGGTCACACAAACCTAAGCAACTAGTACTTTAGCAACCGGGTGTGCACCTACACAATTCTAATGAGCAAAAGCACAAAGCCAACCTAAGCTCACTAGATGCTCATGGACAAAGCTACACAAGCCAAACCCAAGAGCTCAATCTTACTTAACTACACAAGCTAAGCAAGGCAA
This sequence comes from Themeda triandra, assembly GCA_018135685.1. Taxonomy (NCBI): domain Eukaryota; kingdom Viridiplantae; phylum Streptophyta; class Magnoliopsida; order Poales; family Poaceae; genus Themeda; species Themeda triandra. The sequence goes on from JAENPR010000808.1 coordinate 8,902, forward strand.
CTTACTCTACTTCTAGCTACACAAGCAAGAAGGTGATTAACAAGCTACTCAAGCTAACTAACCACAAGAGCAACTACACAAGCTATACAAGAATGTAAGAAAAGTAAATACAAAGCTTGTGAAAGAGATTGCAAACCACCGCGAAGTGTGGACACAAGATGACTCGGCGATTTTTCACCGGGTTCACTTGGTTGCCCCCAAGCTACGTCCTGTTGTGTCGACCAACACCTTCGGTGGTTCCTCCGGTCTTTTCACCTAGATGGTTCTTCGGTGTGACCCTCAAGTCACTTGCCCCTCAAGGCACGCCCGCAAGGCACCGCAAGACACCACTCTCAAGTGAGCCCCTCAAGGCACCGAGCAAACCCACAAACTCAAGGGTGGTAACTCAATGACACGCGCAATCCAATAGGGCTACTCTTCGCGATCCCCGCGAGGTGAGTACCGACCTCTCACAATCTCTTCTCCGAGCACCGTATCTCCACGCGTGCTACCACGGAGCCTCTTGCCACCAAGCCGTCTAGGAGGTGGCAACCTCCAAGAGTAACAAGCTCTCCCGCTTGCAACACAACCACCTAGTGCCACAAATGCAATCTCACAAAGCACTCGCACTAGAATCGCTCTTCTCACACTATCGGATGGTCACTACCAAGCATATGTGAGTTAGAGGGCTTCCAAGCACCACCACACAAGGCAACATAGCCAGGGCGTGCTCAGCGACCGGCCACAGCCGGCCAAACCACGTATATATAGCCCCAAGGGCTGAAACTAGCCGTTGCCACCTCGGGCAACTGAAACACGAGCGCCCTCCACCGCCGGACGCTCCAAGCCGCGTCCGGCGCTCCTCGTCACGCCACGTGTACCGACCGTTCGAAGTCGACCGTTGATCCCCAACGGCTACCTCACGATCTGCTCAGAAACCCTGCGCCGGACGCGCCTGGTGACCACCGCCGGACGCGTCCGGCCGGTGCATCCACCAGCACCGCCCGCGCGCACAGAGAACCGCCGGACGCCAAACAGTGACTCGCCCGAGTCCGCCGCCTGCGTCCGGCGCGCGTCTGGCGAACGTGCTCGCGCGGCACTCGGCACCAGAAGTTTCTGGTCCGAGTCCGGCGTGCGCCGGACGCGCCTCCTCGGCGTCCGGCGCTCAGCAGCGCCCGAGCCAGCCGCCCACGCCAACCTTCCACGCGCCGGACGCGTCCGGCCCGCCTGGCCGCGCGTCCGGCCGCCGCGTCCGGCGCTTGTAAATCCATGATTTACAGCCCGTCGAAAAACATAATCTTCTCCACCATGCTATCCCACAAGTATACCAACTTGACCACCATAGATAGCATGTTTCCAACAACAATTTGCATCCGGCGCAATGGAAAATATGCCTCCAATTTTCCCGAAAGCGCCGAATCCCGCCTCGCAAGCTCGGCGGGAGGGAGAGAGGGACCCAAGCCCAACTCAACCCTACAAACCACAGCGCGAACATTCGCCACCTTTGTAAATGTGCCAACACCACCAAGTGTACAACTCCATGTGCTTGTGTGTTAGCATTTTCACAATCATTTTCAAAGGATTTTCTCTTCAACTCACCACGCCACTCGATCCTAGCACATCGCAATGTTAGATCGCTCAAGTGGCACTAGATGACCGATATGCAAACAAGATTACCCCTCTTGATAGTACGGCCATCTATCCTAAATCCGGTCAAGTACTTCTCTACTCAACCTTAGACCGGTGAAATGAAATGCCCTAGGTTATACCTTTGCCTTGCGCATTTTCATCTCCACCGTCATCCTCCATTGTGCCAATGCACCGCATGCATGACACGATCATCAAATGATATGATCCACTTCATATCATCATGTGACACTCTTGGTCCATCGATCTTGACCTCACTTGCTCTTCACCGTTGCGTCGGTCCATCGGCGCCAAGTCTTGCCCAAGCTTCACCATCGCATGGTCCTTCGCTTCGCAGCCTCAACTTGCCCTTCACACTTGCAACCGGTCCATCAAGCCAAGCCTCATCTTGATCTTCACCCCTTGGTCACATGACTCCATGTCATGTCTCATTTGCAATGAGCTCCTTTACCAACTCATGTGTTGAGCCTCACAACATCTCCAAGCCATCTCCACCATGGCATATGTTGCTCACACACATGTACCTGTGAACTAACTCCTGTGTATCTCAACCATCACACATGTTAGTCCACCTAAAGTTGTCACTCAATTATCAAAACCAAACAAGGGCCTTTCAATCTCCCCTTTTTGGTAATTGATGACAACTCTACAAAGATATGGAATTTAAGAATATTTGGACTTTATGCCACTTATCCAACATTTAGGCTCAACGTCATGATTTGGATAAGTACCACAAAGTCAACTTGGTAGTGATAGCTCCCCCTACATGTGTGCCCAAATGGTTTGGTTTCAAGCTTGCACACATGCATAAATATGGAAATTTTGGGAGAGTTAGCACTACTAAGTGATGCTAAGGTGTATAAGATAAACCTTTGAAGCGTGATACAAATCGGAGTTGCACCATTGAAGTTCATCCTTAGCATCATGGTTAGCTAGAAATCACATGAAACAAAACACTAGATACCTCATGAGCTCAACATTATAAGCAAGGTTCTAGTACCACTTGTAAAGCACATGTGACTAGCTAAACCATCCTATACGTGCTAGTTTTTCAAATCATCAATCAAGTTCTATAACTAGCATTCACCACACAAGCATTGCATATTGAAATATAAGAACTTATGCGAATGCAAGCAAGCACATGAATATGCACATATCAAATGCAATCAAACAAGTTCATGAGCTTGCTCCCCTACTTGTGTGCTTCTCTTAATCGGGAATTTTTTATCCTCCTCCATTCTTTAATGTTGCTCCCTCTTGATCCATGTCCATTTTCTACTCCCCTTTGTATGCTTCTTTTGTTCCATATTTCTCCCCTTTGTATGCTTCTTCGCATTCTCCCCTTTGTATGCTTCTTCGCATATCTTTGTACAATTCTCTCCCCTTTGTCATCAATGACCATAAAGGTATGCAAAGCAATACCACTTGAAGATACCACATGTAAGAAAAATTCTCTTGATGCAAAGGATTGGAACTAGGGGTTGATGGTTGAGTCTTGAATCTTCATTTTTGATGGACAACACCATATGTTGGAATGACACCACTTGTAAAATCCACATGTAGTTGCAAGGAATCCACTTGTAACTATGCATTGGGCACTCCCCCTTTGTCATAGCACCAAAGATACTACATGTAGGTCACTTGAAGTTTCTTTGTCTCTAATACCGATGAAGTGGGGCTCCTCCCCTATGACAAAGCATGAGTCAAACCAATCAGTAAACACTTTCTTGTCGGTGAGGGTAGCTTCTCTTGATTTGAATTGATCACTTTAAAGTTGAGGATCACTTGTGGAACCATCATCTTGATGTACTAGATATCACTTGAATGAAAACCATGTGTACCATACCACTTGTAGGAACACCACTTGTGAAGGTAGTGATAAGCTAGACATTTCTTGCAAGAACTAGCATTATGGTAACCACTTGTTGGATTTGTCATGAATAACCAATTCTTGAACTAGATTGTTTCCATGAGCTTCTTTCTCTTAGACTTGAGCTAATATGAATCACTTATAAGCATTCAAGTCCGATTTGAACCAATGACAAGCTTCTTCACACCTCACTAGAAGGGATATCTTGCCAATGTTGTACTTGAAACTTATATGCAATTCAAACTAGATCAAGTACTTGGGTTCACTAGCTCATGAACAAACTCATACTCATACCACTAGATAAATCAAACATTCAAGCAATAGTGGTAGACCATGAATTTAAAACATTTCATTGTTATGCATGATCCTAATAAGCATGTACTATATGCACTAACCGCATACTAGTAAGGGATGAAATGATCATGCACATTACAATGATACCTTTGCTATGTTGGAGAAGAGTATAGTCATTTAGATTCCAATACATTCCTCCAATAGCAATGTGAAGTCCATTTATAAGCTTGATGAAGCCAATAGATACCATGATTGAATACCATGCTTCACCCATATGAGATGAAAACCCACTTGAGATCAAGTGCATTTTCTTGTTGTGGTTGGCCTGCTTCTTCTTGTGATTCTTGCTTGCATGAGAGAATACCACTTGAATGGGTACCACTTGTGCACCACTTGTATTATTTCTTGACTTGTCATGTATTGCTCTCTATCTTGGGTGTTGCTTGCTTTCTTTATCAACCCTTTTGATTGCTTCAACCGAACATCTCCAATATCTCTTGGATCACCAAGAACTATCCTTGACACTCACTTGAATTGCCTTTCTTTGATTGATCCTTGGACTTGATATGATGAATCACTTGAAATCTTCTTTAAGTCCTTTTCTTTCTTGTTTTAAGTTCTTTTCTTTCTACCAAATGATCTTCAATTTGTCACGAACTTAAACTTCATCTTCATCTTGAGTTTGATCTTGATCTTCAATTTGAGTGCCAAATAGTGTAACATACACTTCACAATCAAATGACCTTGTACTCATTATTCTTCATGCTTGTAGACCAATTCAAAACCAAACTTAGGTTCCTCAACCACTTGTAAACAAGAAACCAACTTGAGGACCTTTCAATTTGAGTGACTCTTGATATAACCAATGATAGTCACTTTTCGCAGATTCTGTACACTTCAAAGAATAATTCATATCTCACAATGTACAGCCCCAAACGCCATGAAATTTGGTGGAGATGTGCAACATTGAGTATACCAGCAGCTATAAAAAGCTTCATTGGCCTTCTAGATTGCTACCAGATTTCACATCTTCACTTACTATTGCATGCTGAAAACTGATGCACTATAGCTGACAAGATATACTTCAAAACTGAAGCAATTCTTATCCAATCTTCATGAAATTTGTACAGCATATTATACCATAAGTGTCGAGCATGCAAACCAAATTTCTAGCCAATCTAATAAGATTTGATCTATCAAACTCAGACTTGACCACAGCCAGCTCAAATTTCAGATTTTGGACAGAGTTAAACAATTGAGCTATGCTTCTTCAAATTGAATCAAACTTGATATCAACTTGTTTGAATACCAACACAAGACATATAACCATTCAAACCACTTATTAAGAGTCATCTTGTGATCATATCCAACCAAACTAATTCAAATTTGACTACTAAGCAATTAATCCATTCAATCATCTCATAGCAAGCAACATATGCATATATATCCAATTCAATCAACTCATATGCACCCAAATGGATTAAATCAACTAGGAATATACCTTTGAAAGATCATTAGCAAGCTTCAACTCAAATACTTTGTAGGCCTTCAAATATATCCAATAATTCACCACAACTTGAATATTGCACTTGTATGGTGTAGCACATTGGACTTCACTTGTCATGACTTGGCATTGGGAAAGAAATAGCACTAAGCTTCAATACTTGATTCAATCAAATGATGAATGAAATGAACTCAATTGAATCAAGTCTCCAATGCCATGGTACCTACACAATCATCCACTTTTTAATGGTACCCAAACATGTTTGGGTCCTCTCAAGTTAGGAGCCACATACCTAGGCAAAGCCTTAGTATGGATAGCGGGATGTTTTGCAATAGAGACCGTAGAGGTACCATTACCATCCTTTCTAAGCATATTATTTGCATCAATTGAAATAGGCTTAGAATTATTACCTAGGGGACATGAATGAGCCATGTGTCCCCTTTCCCGGCATGAATATCATCTTCTCTTTAATTGAGCCTTTTCTTCATTGCTCATGTGATGCTCTTCATTGCCTTGCCTCTTTTGAGTTGCTTGAGCCTTCTTCTCAAGCTTGGTAGGACACCCCGAGGCATAGTGTCCCATCTCTTCACACTTGAAGCACTTGATGTGAGCCAAATCTTTCTTCTCTTGATTCTTGCTCATCATCATCTTGGCATCTAGAATAGGAGTTGGATGCCTTGCTCTTCCACCCCTTCTTGTTTTCTTTTTCTTCATCATCTTCAAGTCATCAACTATATCTTCATGATTGATCTTGACTTGATCTTGGGGTTTCTTTTCTTGCTCATCTTGTGGCTTTGGTTGAGACTTCTCTTTGTTTGGGCAAGTTCTTGCTAGATGTCCCATTTTATTGCATTGAAAGCACATGAGATGAGAGAGCCTTTCTTCTTCTAGCCTCTTCATTTCTTTCTCATACTTTCTCTTGCCCCATTTCTTTCCCTTGATGTTGGTGTTGTTGTAGCGGATGCCATTCATGTTGCCAAATCTCTTGTAGCTCTTCAAGAGTTGAGAATGTGTGATCTTTGGCACTTCACTCAACCCAACATTGTCCTTGTTGAAACCAAGGCCACTTTTGTCACCATATCTTCTCTTGTTCTTCAACATATATTCGAAGGTGACTTGAGAGTTGTAACACCTCTCTAGCTTGTTGTTCAAATTCTTCACTTTGCTTTTGAGTCTATTGTTCTCCTTCAAAAGATTAGTCTCACAAGACATAGAAGTAGAACAAGCATCTAATTGTGAAGAACATGGCATATCAAGTAAATCATTATGAGAGGTGGATACATGCTTCTTCCCTACATCACAAAGGTTAGTCATATGTGATTGATCATTCAACCCAAGTGATGAGCTCTCACTAGTTTTAATTTCTTCAAAGGAAAACTTCTTAGTGAGAAAAGCATGATCTTTCAACAAGTTTTCATGAGTAACACAAAGTTGCTCATGAGTCAATTTTAGCACATCATGTGAACAAGTAGTAACATAAAGTAGATGCTTTTGTTGTTCACATGTTGTCTTTAGAAAAGAGTTTTCACTTTCAAGATTCATTATTTTTGCTTTCTCATTTTCTAAAGACATGGTCATGCTAGCAAGTCTACTAACAAGCTCATCATAAGAGGCATGATCAATCACATTGCAACTTGATACCTTAGTGTCACCTTGTGACATGAAGCAATATGATGATGTCGGAGAGCTTGTAGTAGCATCATCATTGGAGCATGAACCATCATCGCCATCAAGTGTGCTTGGGGTAGAATCATTACTTGCATCACTTGAGGCATCATCCTCCATCTTGTCAAGTGAGCTTGAGGTAGATCGATCATCTTTCTCACTTGACCATGAGGTGAAGCAATCCTCCACAACAACCTTGTTATGGTCATGCTCAACAACCTCATGTGCCACCAACATGGACTCCTCATCAACAACATCGGAGGCCGCTCCATACTTCTCATTGAGATATACCCAAATCTCATGAGCGGACTCAAAATCCATGATCTCCTCAAATATGCTATCATCCAAAGATCTATAGAAGATGTTAGTAGCTTGGCAATTGAGAGTGAAGCAATTCTTTTGTGCTTGAGTTTTCCTTTCAATTGCACAAGAGAAGCCCACATCTACAATCCACCACATTTGAGGAGAAATAAACTTAAAATTGCATGACATCCAATTTCTCCACCGTGCAAAGTGTGTGCCATCAAAAATGTGTGGACACTCAACATCTAGCCCTAATCCGCCATCCTCTCGGGTCGGTTAAGACCACTAAATGAGAGACCCGGCTCCGATACCACTTGTAAGGTCGAGATGGCGGACTAGAGGGGGGGTGAATAGTCCTTTTTAAAACTAATCGCTCCGGCTAACCGATATAAGTGCGGAATTAAATCTATCGGCCTAACCAAGACTTTCACCCCTCTATCTATGTCTCTAGATGTACCTTGTAAAAGATCCTAAACAAGAAGACAAGGTGCCAATCTAGCTAGTGCACACTAAACAAGTCTAGCTTGCAAGGTCACACAAACCTAAGCAACTAGTACTTTAGCAACCGGGTGTGCACCTACACAATTCTAATGAGCAAAAGCACAAAGCCAACCTAAGCTCACTAGATGCTCATGGACAAAGCTACACAAGCCAAACCCAAGAGCTCAATCTTACTTAACTACACAAGCTAAGCAAGGCAACTTACTCTACTTCTAGCTACACAAGCAAGAAGGTGATTAACAAGCTACTCAAGCTAACTAACCACAAGAGCAACTACACAAGCTATACAAGAATGTAAGAAAAGTAAATACAAAGCTTGTGAAAGAGATTGCAAACCACCGCGAAGTGTGGACACAAGATGACTCGGCGATTTTTCACCAGGTTCACTTGGTTGCCCCCAAGCTACGTCCCGTTGTGTCGACCAACACCTTCGGTGGTTCCTCCGGTCTTTTCACCTAGATGGTTCTTCGGTGTGACCCTCAAGTCACTTGCCCCTCAAGGCACGCCCGCAAGGCACCGCAAGACACCACTCTCAAGTGAGCCCCTCAAGGCACCGAGCAAACCCACAAACTCAAGGGTGGTAACTCAATGACACGCGCAATCCAATAGGGCTACTCTTCGCGATCCCCGCGAGGTGAGTACCGACCTCTCACAATCTCTTCTCCGGAGCACCGTATCTCCACGCGTGCTACCACGGAGCCTCTTGCCACCAAGCCGTCTAGGAGGTGGCAACCTCCAAGAGTAACAAGCTCTCCCGCTTGCAACACAACCACCTAGTGCCACAAATGCAATCTCACAAAGCACTCGCACTAGAATCGCTCTTCTCACACTATCGGATGGTCACTACCAAGCATATGTGAGTTAGAGGGCTTCCAAGCACCACCACACAAGGCAACATAGCCAGGGCGTGCTCAGCGACCGGCCACAGCCGGCCAAACCACGTATATATAGCCCCAAGGGCTGAAACTAGCCGTTGCCACCTCGGGCAACTGAAACACGAGCGCCCTCCACCGCCGGACGCTCCAAGCCGCGTCCGGCGCTCCTCGTCACGCCACGTGTACCGACCGTTCGAAGTCGACCGTTGATCCCCAACGGCTACCTCACGATCTGCTCAGAAACCCTGCGCCGGACGCGCCTGGTGACCACCGCCGGACGCGTCCGGCCGGTGCATCCACCGGAAGACCGCCCGCGCGCACGAAGAACCGCCGGACGCCAAACGGTGACTCGCCGAGTCCGCCGCTGCGTCCGGCGCGCGTCTCGGGCGAACGTGCTCGCGGCACTCGGCACCGAAGTTTCGGTCCGAGTCCGCGTGCGCCGGACGCGCCTCCTCGGCGTCCGGCGCTCGGCCGCGCCGAGCGGCCCGCCACGCCAACCTTCCACGCGCCGGACGCGTCCGCCCGCCCGGCCGCGTCCCGCCGCGTCCGGCGCTTGTAAATCCATGATTTGAGCCCGTCGAAAACGCAATCTTCTCCACCATGCTATCCCACAAGTATACCAACTTGACCACCATAGATAGCATGTTTCCAACAACAATTTGCATCCGGCGCAATGGAAAATATGCCTCCAATTTTCCCGAAAGCGCCGAATCCCGCCTCGCAAGCTCGGCGGGAGGGAGAGAGGGACCCAAGCCCAACTCAACCCTACAAACCACGGCGCGAACATTCGCCACCTTTGTAAATGTGCCAACACCACCAAGTGTACAACTCCATGTGCTTGTGTGTTAGCATTTTCACAATCATTTTCAAAGGATTTTCTCTTCAACTCACCACGCCACTCGATCCTAGCACATCGCAATGTTAGATCGCTCAAGTGGCACTAGATGACCGATATGCAAACAAGATTACCCCTCTTGATAGTACGGCCATCTATCCTAAATCCGGTCAAGTACTTCTCTACTCAACCTTAGACCGGTGAAATGAAATGCCCTAGGTTATACCTTTGCCTTGCGCATTTTCATCTCCACCGTCATCCTCCATTGTGCCAATGCACCGCATGCATGACACGATCATCAAATGATATGATCCACTTCATATCATCATGTGACACTCTTGGTCCATCGATCTTGACCTCACTTGCTCTTCACCGTTGCGTCGGTCCATCGGCGCCAAGTCTTGCCCAAGCTTCACCATCGCATGGTCCTTCGCTTGCAGCCTCAACTTGCCCTTCACACTTGCAACCGGTCCATCAAGCCAAGCCTCATCTTGATCTTCACCCCTTGGTCACATGACTCCATGTCATGTCTCATTTGCAATGAGCTCCTTTACCAACTCATGTGTTGAGCCTCACAACATCTCCAAGCCATCTCCACCATGGCATATGTTGCTCACACACATGTACCTGTGAACTAACTCCTGTGTATCTCAACCATCACACATGTTAGTCCACCTAAAGTTGTCACTCAATTATCAAAACCAAACAAGGGCATAACAAGGTGTGCAAGCGCCTCTTCCTGCTGGACACCGCGCAGGAGGACGACGCCACGGAAGACTCCAAGGACGTGGCTGAGGATTCGGTGACCCTTCCTCGCCCTCCTCGACAGCGGCTCCACCCACAGCTTCATTGGCGAGGAAGCGGCGCGACGCACGGGCCTCTCCATTCAGCCACGCCCACGCATGACAGCTACGGTGGCAAACGGCGAACGGGTGGCTTGCCCGGGTGTCATCCGGAACGCCGCGTTCTCCATAAACAATAACTCATTCGCCACCGATCTCTTTGTGATGCCCCTTGCAGGATATGATCTGGTCCTCGGCACGTGGTGGCTGGGCACATTGGGGCCGATAGTGTGGGACTTCGCCACGCGGTCCATGTCGTTCCAGCGCCAAGGGCGCACCGTCTCCCGGGTCGGGTGTGCCGGCACCGACTCCCGCGCGCGCTCGCGCACCATCGCCGCGGCCAGTGGGACGCTCCTGGATGAGCTCCTGGCCGCTTATGAGGACATCTTCGCCGAGCCGGAGGGTTTACCACCTCAGCGGGCACGCGACCACGCCATCGTCCTCAATCCCGGGTCGGCCCCCGTCGCCGTCCGCCCGTACCGGTACCCGGCGGCTCACAAGGACGAGCTGGAACACCAGTGCGCCGCCATGATCAAGCAGGGCGTCGTGCGTCGCAGCGACTCTCCCTTCTCGTCACCGGTCCTCCTCGTCAAGAAGGCTGACGGGTCCTGGCGTTTCTGCGTCGACTACCGCGCCCTCAACTCGCTCACCGTCAAGGACGCCTTCCCAATTCCGGTCGTCGACGAACTACTTGACGAACTCCACGGAGCGCGCTTCTTCACCAAGTTGGACTTGCGCTCGGGGTACCATCAGGTGCGGATGCGCCCGGACGACATCCACAAGACGGCGTTCCGTACCCATGACGGCCTCTACGAGTTCGTGGTCATGCCGTTCGGGCTGTGCAACGCCCCGGCCACGTTCCAGGCGCTGATGAATGAAGTACTTCGTGCCTACCTCCGCCGGTTCGTCCTTGTATTTTTTGACGATATCTTGATCTACAGCACCTCGTGGGCGGACCACCTTCGTCACCTTCGCGTGGTCTTCGACACACTTCGCCGGCACCGACTGTTCGTGAAACGGTCCAAGTGCTCCTTCGGCGTCGACGCGGTCGCGTACCTCGGCCACATCATCTCGGCATCGGGCGTCGCCATGGATCCCGCCAAGGTCCAGGCCATCCACGACTGGCCGCAACCACGCTCTGTGCGTGCGGTCCGCGGTTTCCTTGGGCTGGCGGGCTACTACAGAAAATTCGTCCACAACTACGGCGCCATCACGGCCCCCCTCACGGCCCTCCTCAAAAAAGAGGGGTTCGCGTGGAACTCGGACGCCGAGACGGCCTTCAGCGCGCTCAAGGCGGCCGTGACGTCTGCTCCGGTGCTCGCCCTGCCGGACTTCGCCAAGCTTTTCGTCGTCGAGTGTGACGCCTCCACCTACGGCTTTGGGGCGGTGTTGATCCAGGAGGGTCACCCCATCGCGTACTTCAGCAGGCCAGTGGCGCCCCGGCACCGCTCCCTCGCAGCTTATGAGCGGGAGCTCATCGGCCTCGTGCTCGCGGTACGGCACTGGAGGCCGTATTTGTGGGGACGGCGTTTCATTGTGAAGACCGATCACTACAGCCTCAAGTACCTGCTTGATCAGCGCCTCGCCACCATCCCGCAGCACCATTGGGTCGGGAAGCTACTTGGCTTCGACTTCTCCGTCGAGTTCAAGTCGGGGGCGACCAACAAAGTGGCTGACGCCTTGTCACGTCGCGACACGGAGGAAGACAGCACGGGGGAGCTCCGCGCGATCTCGGCGCCCCGCTTCGACCTCATAGACCGCCTGCGTCACGCCCAAGCCCTCGACCCCGCATTGGTGGCAATCCAAAACGAGGTCCGCGCGGGGTCACGTACGACGCCCTGGACCGTGGCCGACGGCATGGTGTTATATGAAGGGCGCCTCTACATACCGCCGGCCTCGCCCTTGCTGCAGGAGATCATCGCGCTGGTGCACGACGACGGCCATGAGGGCGTCCAGCGTACTATGCACCGCCTTCGCCGTGACTTTCATTTTCCCCACATGCGTCGTCTTGTGCAGGACTACGTCAAGGCATGCATCACCTGTCAAAGGTACAAATCGGAGCACCTCAACCCGGCGGGCCTCCTGATGCCGCTGCCCATTCCCACAGTCGTGTGGGCGGATATCGGCCTCGACTTCATTGAGGCGCTTCCTCGTGTGGATGGGAAGACGGTGATCCTCTCCGTCGTTGATCGCTTCAGCAAATATTGCCACTTCATCGCCCTCGCCCACCCGTACACCGCCGAGACCGTGGCCAAGGCGTTCTTCACCGACATCGTTCGTCTACACGGTGTGCCGCAGTCCATGGTGTCCGACCGTGATCCGGTGTTCACCTCGACGTTCTGGCGGGAGCTCATGCGCCTCATCGGGACCAAGCAGTGCATGTCATCGGCGTTCCACCCCCAGACCGACGGCCAAACGGAGGCTGCGAACCGTGTCATCGTCATGTACCTTCGTTGCTTCACAGGTGATCGTCCCCGGCAATGGCTCCGCTGGCTTCCATGGGCCGAGTATGTCTACAACACCGCGTACCAGTCGTCCCTCCGCGAGACGCCGTTCCGCGTGGTGTACGGGCGCGACCCCCCACCCATCCGTTCTTATGAGCCCGGCGAGACGCGGGTCGCGGCAGTCGCTCGTGATATGGAGGAGCGCGAGGCCTTCCTCTCCGATGTGCGGTACCGGCTGGAGCAGGCGTAAACGGCTCAGCGTCGCCACTACGACAAGCGTCATCGGCAGGTTTCCTATGCAGTGGGCGACTGGGCGCTCCTCCGACTTCGCCAGCGCGCGCCGGCCTCCCTTCCCCAGTCGACGTCCGGCAAGCTCAAGGCTCGCTTCCTGGGGCCATATCGGGTGGTGCAGATCATCAACGACGCTGCTGTCCGCCTCGAGCTACCGCCCCAAGCTCGACTCCACGATGTGTTTCATGTCAGCACCCTGAAGAAATTTGTGGGTACGCCACCAGCGACTCCACCTCCACTGCCTGATGTTCACCATGGTGTGGTGGTCCCTGAACCAGACCGAGTTGTGCAAGCTCGCCTGGCGCGTGGAGTCCGGCAGGTCTTGTGCACTGGCGTGGCGAGCCGGCGTCCTCAGCAACTTGGGAGGACCTTGCTGACTTCTGCGAGAGGTATTCGGCGTTTCAGCTCGAGGACGATCTGGATCTCGAGGGCGGGAGAGATGTCATGTGGGGCCAAGCGTATGTACGCCGCAGAAGGGCTCGAGACATCAGGCGAGCCGCGATCCGGGCTGCTGGCGCAAGCAACGCGCAGGAGGCAGGCATGACCGGGAATAGTGGCTAGCTGCATGACCGAGAGATTAGGAAGTTTATCTCCATAATTAGTTTATTTTCAAGAGTCGGTTAGTTTGTTGCTACGTTTGTGCGGCCGCCGGCCTACATATCTTGTAATCGTGAACCATTCAAGGCAAGCAAGAAGTATTATCCCTAAACTCTATCTCTCTCTCAACTAAGCCTACGGCGGAGAGGTAAACCTCGCCGGAGAAGACGGATCGCGACTACGAACTACGTAGTCGAGGTCGTGCTATCCTAGGGTTTGAGGCCCTTGACAGATTCTTAGCCGAAAATGCTTGATGTTTACGTAACCATGAAGAAGCTAACGTACCGCACCCGGATTACTTCAAATAGATACCTACATATCTTTTCTCGAAGCTGTCAAATCCCAAGACTTCTAGAAAGTTCCATGCCCGGCAAGAAGTCTTGCCAGCCTGGTCTGCATATTAGCGAGCCATATTCGTATTTTATTTAGCCCAGATCAAATTTTGTTAGGCCAGTATGAACAGTCTTGGCCCAAAACGATTTGGAATCCTACTTAATCCAAGATGAATAATACATACGCTCGGACTGAACTGAATTTATTTTTTGCCGGATTCCTGAGTCTTCTAAGATCACGCAGCAAACTCCTTTCTTTTGCCCAATTATTATTTTTATATATCCGAACAGATTACTACATGCATCCCCAGGGCTATAAATACATAACACCTGGGTACATTGGTTCCATATACGCAACAATTAACGCCTAGCAAATTAGCAATTGTTCTTGAAGAGCCAGCTTCATCTCGCCGCTTCCTAAGCCAGCTGGCCGTAGGCGATGAGTTCCAGCGCAATCATCGTGTCCAGGATGCATGGTAACCACCCACATCCAACTAACAGTATCGCCATGGTCGAGATAGCTACGACCACAGCCGCGGAAGAGGTCGTGCAACTCACCAGCACAGCAACCGAATTCCGGCAATGGATGAACACAATCGGGGCTTCAACAGATCCAGCAAGCCAGATGCTTCCACTCGAGAGGCTCATCAACCACATCGTCTTTAAAGGTAAAGCACTACTTTAGCATGTGTTCTTAACTCATATATTTTCTCGTCATACACCAAAGCTTATAACTGATATACAATCTGTAGGTGGGCACAAAGGGGCTCTGTTAAAGATGACCGCAAACTAAGCCCCACATCTGATGTCCGCCCGGAGTCTGAGATAGTAGCACCAATGGGACAAGCAGATCATTGAATCATTAACAGAGTCAACTGAGTCCAATCTATTCGGCCAGAGTGCTTTCATAGAAGGAGTCGCTGCATCAATTCTCCTTTGCCTATTGACAACCTTGCACGGGGCCGAAATTATTGATCAGCCAAGGACCAAGCGAAAATTCCAATCTTGCAACTCCTTACTGAAGACCACAGTAAAGACCCGCCGGTCAGCAAGCATATCGTGAAGGCTCTGAAATCGAAACATGAGAGAAGAAGCACTTTATTACTCTAGAGCCCACCATTGCTGGATTGTTGATGAACATGGTGTCCCGGCTCACAGAAGGTGTGGTGGAACAATGAAAATCCTCGTTTTCAAGCGGTAGCTCCGTCGTGCCCAAAATTCTTTATACGGGCACGAGCCATGCTGATGTCAAAATTTGGAAGAGAAGCATTTGAGCGAGCCGGTCCTGTTAAAGGAGTTCTCGCCTCAATTTATCGGATTGAACCTAGCTGGCCACTAGTGCAGGCTTTTATATCGGCATACTACCACCATGACTTCAAAGGAAGAGATGGTCTATCCCTTGCCAGCCACGATGGGTATTTGCATTTCTGGCAGGATCTATGATGAGTACGTTCCGGAGGATGCTATAGCCGACCCGGTGGCACGTGAGCTGTTTGCAGCATACGCGAAATTATGTGGCTACCAAGGTGGAAGCACCTAGGATTCACGAGGTCTAATTTCTATCGTTGATTGGGCTGAATATTTTCTTGAAGATGCAGAGCTTATAGATGGCAAAGAGCATCCTCTGATAGGATTCTTTTATGCTTTTATTGAGGATCCCTTCATGAAAGATTTGGACTTCCATGTTGACGATGGAGATGGTGAACAACTATCTACTATTTATTTCACCAACAGGGTTTTGCGGTTTAGGCATCCAACACGAGTGCAGCTATTAGCGGCATTCATGTCTATGTGGTTATGCTCTTATTGTGTCCCAATCGATCAAGGCACCTTCTTCAACCAGAGGTGTTTATGGCTGTAGCCTCAGTTGCCCAAGCAATTGGACGGGCTATCGGAGTCACAAGCATGGCACACTTATACAACATCCTAGACAATGTATTGAGTTTTATCAAAGAGGGTGCCAATTCCGCTAGTGAATGTGAACTAGCCCTGCACGTGCATGAATAGCTAGTGAATGTGAACTACCCCTGCACGTACACTTCATTATGGGTTGGTATTCATGCACGTGCAGGGCTAGTTCACATTCACTAGCAGAATTGGCACCCTCTTTGATAAAACTCAATACATTGTCCAGGCTGTTGTATTAAGTGTGCCATGCTTGTGACTCCGATACCCCGTCCAATTGCTTGGGAAACTGAGGCTACAACCATTAACACCTCTGGTTGAATGAAGTCGCCTTGATCGATTGGGACACAATATATAAGAGCATAACCACGCAGAGATGAATGCCGCTAACAATTGCACTTGTGTTGGACCATGCCTAAACTGCATAACCCTGTTGGCGAAATAAATACTAGGTAGTTGGTTCACTATCTCCATCGTCAACACGGAAGTCCAAATCTTTCATCAAGGGGTCCTCAATGGAACCATAGAAGAATCCTGGGAGAGGACGCTCTTGGCCATCTATAAGCTCTGCATCTTCAATTATTCAGCCCAATCAATGATAGAAATTGGACCTCGTGAATCATGGGTGCTCCCACCTTGGTAGCCACATAATTCTGCGTACACTGCAAACAACTCACGTGCCACCGGGTCGGCCATAGTATCTTCCGGCATGTACTCATCATATAGGCCCGGCCAGCAATATATGGGAATACCCATCGTGTCTCGAAGGGCTAGCAAGGGATAGCACATCTCTCCTTGTGAAGTCATGATAGTATGCCCATGGCCAGCTAGGTTCAATCCGATAAACTGACGTGACAACTCCTTTAATAATACCAGCTCACTCAAATGCTTCCCTTCCAAATTTTGACATCAGCATGGCTCGTGCCCATATAAAGGAATTTTGGCACGACGGAGCTACCACTTGAAAACGGGGACTTTCATTGTTACACCACACCTTCTGCTAATTCCTCAGGAATTCTTGGGCTACAGTATCAACAGAAGGAACCGGGACACCATGTTCATCAACAGCATATCCAGTCAGGGTGGGCTCTAGAGTAATAAAGGGCTTCTTCTCTCGTGTTTTGATTTCAGAGCCAAAACCTTCACGATATGCTGGCGGCGGATCTTTATTGTGGTCAGTAGTAGTGGAGGAGTTGCAAGATTGGAATTTTCACTGGATCCTTGGCTGATCAGTAATTTCGGCCCCCGTGCAAGGTTGTCAATAGCCAAGGAAGAATTGATGCAGCGGTTAACTCCTTCTATGAAAGTACTCCGGCCGGATAGATTGGACAGTTGAATCTGTTAATGATTCATGATCTGTTGTTCCGTTGGTGCTACTGTCTCAGCTCCGGGCGAACACCAGGTGTGCAGCTTGGTTTGCGGGCATCTTTGAGATTAGTAGCCCCTTTGCCCACCTACAGAAATTGCATGAGTTATAAGCTTTGGTGTATGACGAGAAAGTACATGAGTTAAGAACACATGCTAAAGTAGTGCTTTACCTTTAAATGCGGTTTTTCTAGCGAAACACCATGATTTATTTTCCTCAAAACCAATTTGAGGTTTTCCAGCATGTCAAATTATATTTATCAAATAACTGAATCTTCTACAGATTACATCCTACTCTGAACTTGTGGCTATCTTTTTCTTATACAGGTTTCATTTTCTGATTTCACATGTGAGGAAGTATTTGTGCTGTCATTTGATCTACCGTTTCTCAATATTATTACCGTTTCTCAATATTATGAAGGTCAAGGCAAATGTTCGCTACAACATTGTGGATAATATTGTGTCTTGCCAGTGCTTGATGAGAACTTGGGTTATTTAAGTTGGATCTAGCATGTTATGTCACATTATTTCCTTTGTGCTCAGTTCATGAGGATTTGTTGAAAAATGTGGACAAATGAATTCGACTCATTCTTGAGCTGAGCATAGTTAGTTGAACTCTCTGTTTTCACGTGTGCTAATACTTATTAAATCCTCTCTGTTTTCACGTGTGCTAGTACTTAAATGGTCATCAAGTAGCAAGACTGGGAAAGAAAAACAGACTTCTGTCAGCCGTTCGGCGAATTGTATACTCAGCGCATAATTTGAAATTTTTCCACCGGGCAAGTTTTACCCTCTGATTTTGAGAGAGGACTAATGCAACAGTATTACCATGGTCTGTTTGCGTGGTCTAGTCAAACACAACTACAAATGTGTCCACAACCACGCACTTAAAGCCTTTGCTTGTAAAAGAATTTGTTAGCGAATCTAGATATAGACGAAGACATCGCATGTCTTGCTGCTGATTAGACAAGGTTTCAAGCCTTGCAACTAAATCAACTGAGATACACTTGAGTTTGCATGGGTCACGATCTTTGACTCCATGTCACTCTCTTTTTGGTTGGGTTAACTCACCACTCTTTCTTGTTGAGCTCCCACTGCTAGATGCCCCTCCGCATCATCACCCTCCCAGCCCTGCACCCTCCATTACATCCACCATTACTGCTTCATGCAACATGGAACCTTGGCCATCAACAAATTGTTCTTCACCACAATGGACTTTGACTTAGGAAGAAAGGACTGTATTCTGAAACAGCAAAAGAATTTGCCAAGAAGCAGAGTGCTAGTGTAGGAAGAAAGGACTGTTGTCTTCACTCCATCTGATGAGTGATGATCGATGAGGCATTCAACCTCAGTTGAGAAAGAATTTGTAACACAAAGTTTCACAAAATTACAATGGCATCTGACCTTTTCCATTTCTATATTACTAGAAAAAAAACATGAAATGACTCACTTAAAGATTAAGTGTCACATAAAAAGGATAGTCTGACGGTAAAATAATTATATGCTACTACAGATTCTTGACACATGGATAGAAAACGGCCAAGAACCTTGAGCCAGCTGAAGGCAACAGGGTTTCCAAAAATGATATCTAGAGACTGGAATTACAGGGCTAGATAATAAAGGATTCTTGAGATCTGTGGGACCGAGCATGCAAACAACATGATCCTTGATAGTAGTAGGGTACTTCCTTTAATTTGACGAAGCTTGGAGTTCCTTGATTGATTGGAATATATATCCTAGTGAAGTGATATCCGTTCCTTCAATTGGAGCCTTGTCTGACACTGAACTGAAACGCTGGACAAACATGAGCACAATAAGTTGGAGAGCATTGACAATGACATGGGAAACATGGAAAGGATTGTTGGAACAATAGAATTCAGTGCAAAAGAATTTATATAATGAAAATTCATCATAAGCCATTTGCTATACGATATTAAACGGAGTTACAATTTTTCAACAATATACATGATATGCATTAGGGATTGACAGTGTTCTATCCATGTAAAATTGGCTATCCTATTTTAAATGAATATATTTCTTAGAACAAAACTGAAAAGGTATAACTTTTGGAAAAAATATCAAGCAGTATATGATTAAACAATTTCTTCCTAGTCAGTCTTACTACCCTTAGGCAGTCAAGACTGGCAAATATGAAATCAAAAGTTCTATGCTGTTGAACTTCAGTAAAAAAAGGTTGGAACTAACTACTTATTGATAAAAAGTTTGATAGAACCAGTTCTAAACACAAAGTGAACAAAACATGAATATGTGTGTGTATGCATGAAAATATGGCATGATGCTATATTGGTATTTACATCCTCATATCAAAAAGAAATGACCATCTTTTAAAAGTGTCCTGTACTCTAATTTCAAGAATAAGAAAGTAAAATGAACACAATTTATCGTGGTACAGTAGACAGCAGCACTTTCTAAGATGGCGATAACAAGACAAATTGGTACGAAAATATCACAAATTATTGGAACCCAACAAGGGAAACAGAACACTTAAATAAGATTCAAATAGAAATGATCTTGAAGGGACTCTAACAGTGTTAATATGTGTCGGTGTTTCGTACCCCGGGGGGTATAACACCAACGAGTAAATTTCTATGCGTGCTCCCTAATTCGGATGGTGACACAAGAAGGACACAAGTGATTTATCCTGGTTCAGGCGAAAGAAAGCCCTACATCCAGCGGGGGGAGGAAACTTGTATTATCTTGCACCTAAGTGCTCGTACAGGGGTGAGTACAAGGCAGTCCTAAGACTTTGCGAGTGAGAGTGTGAATGTGAACTTGGGGGCCTCAGAACCTGCCCTATACTAGGCCCTGGCGTCCCCTTTTATAGGCCAAGGGGAGGCTCAGGAGTACAAGAGTAGGTAGGGCAATCGTATGCATGACGTCGAGGTATGGGCGTCGGGTCGAGTCGTTGGAACTGTGGACGCCTCTCTTGATCCGGTTCGAGTCTGTGGATCCCTGCTTTTACCCGGGTCGAGACTGTAGCAGCATGGTTGATGGAGGCCTGTCAGTTCCTCGCTGCCACGAGCTGACGCAACTGAGGCATGGGTGGTGATGGTCTTCCCTGAAAACCCGTCGAGCGGCTGTCGAGGTGGGATGGACGTGGCACTGTGCACCCCGTACGCCGGTCGCATCTGTCATCATTCCTCGAGCGGTTGAGGGCCGCCTGGAGGGGTCGACGATCCGAGCGATGGGACTGAGCGACGTGTTAGGTGGTACGGGGAGTTGACAATGACGAGTTGAGGGGGTGCCATACGCGTCACAGTGCGAGGCATGGCGTAATAGTGGTGCCTGCCATCCTCGAATCCTGGGAATGGGCAGCGTGATGATGGAAGCGACCCACGTGCCATCCACTGTTACGAGCCCTGTAGCCATGGAGTTAGGCAGGGTTGGTGTACCGTGGTACTGTTCGAGCCCTGTAGCCATGTGCATGCTTCTGGAAGGGCAATTATTGCAGACAGACTCGAGCGGTCGCTCGCTCGAGCGCTCTCCGTTCTTGCTCGAGTGGTTTGCTCGCTCGAGCGGTTCCGTCACCGTCTCGAGCGGTTGCTCGCTCGAGCAGTTTCCGTACTCCCTTCTCGGCGGGCGGGCGACCGCTGCTCGAGTCGGTGGTCTTTGTGGTTTTGTGGGCCCGATCGTGTGTCGGCCTAGTTCGAGGAGGATTGGGGATTTCTTTTAGTAGCTTTTGGGATTTAGAGGGGGTGAAGCAGGTTTGCTGTCTCTAATCTTCCAAGTTTAGGACCCCCTAATCTAGGTACCCGACAATATGTAACTACTTCATTCATAACATTGGTTTTCCAGTCCATAATTAATCACTAAGTTCTAGACATGCAATGCAACCAGCCAACATATATATATGTAGATGTAGTACATGCATATAATGTAATGAAGTTATTTTAAAACCAATAAGTTTCTATGTAGGTAACCTTTGAAACAAAATGAATTAGATTGCCCTTTCTATTTTGCAGAACTGTATAGTATCTCCATACCTCTATAGCTAGTTTATTAATGATCATGCATTATTTTGTAATAGAGGGAAACTGCAAAAATTAATATGGAGAAAACATGCATGAATGGCATATATATGTAGTATAAAGCATTATACTAGAAATTCATTTGCTATTTTTTCCTTATCATATAAAAATGCAGAAGACAAAACCAGTGTTGGTTGTTATCTTACATATGTTAAGTGTGCCCATAAAATTGAGAACACTGAGAACTGTTTCATTGATCGTTTCACATTTGACCTCGACTATCTTAAGGTGCTGCGATATCTTAGTCGATTCCTCTGTTACATGACGGTGTCCTTTCATTTCCACTTTGTAATTGCATTTGACCTGGGGCGAATGAAATGAAGCCATGTATTAGATTAACCCAAAATAGAGTACTATATAACTGTGCAACATATTGGTTTTCCACTCAGAAAATCTCTACTTACCTGCCGAGAAAATTCAATAGTGAGCTTCTCTAGTACTGGTGCATGTTCAAGAATGCATGCTAGTGGAGCGCAGTCAACAGGTTTGCACCAGTGATCATTGAGTACCAGGGTTTTCAATTTGTGAAATGTGGGGCACCATCTCAAATCACTTCTGATCACATACTGTACAGATTGCAAAGAAATAAAAATAAAAAACACTGTAGACACGAGCAGTCATTTTATAATATGAAGACAGCAAATCAGACATGAGGATGGTGACTCCCCAAACCTCATCTAGTTGGGAGTCATGCAGGCATGATTGCCCACTATGAACTAGAACAAGAAAAATAAAGGCAACGGGATATAGGCGTGTTTGGTTTGGGTACCAACACGCCGGCTCGCATATAAGGATGGCTCCTATGGGTCAGGCTACTGTGATACACATGCAGTTTGTTTGGACTCCTGGTTGAACAGACCCCGGCCACAAGCAATTTTTGATTGGTTGGCTGCTCAGCTCGTTCACACAGTGATACGTATCATACGCTGGCTCGCTCTCAATCGAACCACAAGGCGCCACAAAGTGTGCGCTCAGACGGCCACGCGAGCCAGGCTGACGAGAAACAGAAATGAGATTTGTTTCTCCTGAGCCAGGCCTGGTGATGCTTCTGCATACGGCCAGCCAGGCTCTGGTGCTTCTCTGGCCAACCAAACTCGACGAGTCTTCACCCCACGAGCTAGGTTCGTTCCGAACCAGGAATCCAAACACACAAATGTTTCTCTGAATACAGTCAAGTAGTCAACAATATGGATATGTGAAACAAGCAGAGAAGTAGTACCGTATTGTCCTCTGAAATCAATGTCAAACTCCTTGCTTCCGATAAACCTCCAAGAAACAAACACTTTTCTGCATCTGCTTCAACGTCACCACCAGAATCGGATTCACCCGTATCTGCTCCAGCGACATCATCAGAACCCACTTCAGAATCATCATCATCAGTAACACCACGATCGGAGGAGCTGTACTCATTATCAGAACCATCGTAATAATGACTAATGTAGACATATGCCACCGCCAACTCCGGCATGCTCTCAAGCCGGGGACCTCTCCCGGTCAGGGCCTCTAACCACAGGGACACGAGGCGTGGAGCACGAATATAGCAGTCGAAGAACTTGCAGCGTCTGAAGGTCAGGCGTTTAAGCGAGGGAGAGGTCATCACCGAATCCACGAATTGGCAATCGACCAACTCCATACCACTGAGGACAGGGCAGCTTGAGAAGTCGAGCTTGCCGTCGAACCATATGCCGGCGAGCTCGAGCCTCGTCAAGTTCTCGGATGCCAGGGGCTTGCTGCTTGGCAAGAAATCCCAGGAGAAGTAGGGGTTCAAGGCATTTTTGAGTGTTCGCCACATGTGCACCCGGAGCACCTGGATTCGGCACTCGAGCGCGCGGCGGATCCATCGGCTCAAGATGGGGATCTCCTCGTTGTCATTGTACCAATGGAAGCTGATCTCGCAGCTCTCCAGGGGCGCGTCCTTGATCTCGCGCAGGCGGAGGTCGAGCAGGCGGTCCACGAAGCCCCGGGCGTCGTCCTCTTGCACGGCCGGGTCCTCGGCGGTGGCCGTGATGAGCAGGCGTCGAGGGAAGATGCGCTTCTCCTTCCAGAGGTCGCGCCAGGTCCGGGCGAGCACGCACGTCCGCAGGGCCTCGTGCGCGGGCAGGAAGGAGAGGATCTGTGGGAGGACATCGCTGGGGAGCGCGGTGAGCCGGTCTGCGACGGCGATCACCGGAGCCGCCGTTGCGAGGTCTTCTTGTTCCTTGAGGCGTCTCCGTCTCGTGAGAGGCGCCATCCAATAGATCGATTCCCGTCGTGGGAGGCGTTGCGCTCGTCTCTAATATGGTTTACTTCATCAACCACACAAGGTAACTCCACTACAATGAGAAAAGTCAACTCCATTCTATATGGCATTTTTTTCAGAAAAAGGAACGATTTTTGTCAATCTAGTGGAGAATCTCCCTCATTTCTTGGATTCTAGGAGATTGTTTGTCCTTTAGTACTACACAAAATCTTTATAAGGACGGCTCCCGTCGTCCCTATGAAGGGGTGGCTAATGGCCGGTTTGCAGGAGGTGTGGTACAGACGGTTTATAATTTTGTAGGGACGACTAAGAGCTTAACGGTTTGGCATTTTGGCTTTGCATTTACTAATTTACAAAAAAAAGTTTTAAAGAAGTCTTATCCTATGGTTGGCAATTGGGCTTTGCAATTTCGTTCACTTGGCAAATAGATGTGTAGGACTTGCATATTTGCCAAGCCCCTCCGCACTTTTCTTGAAGGCTACCACGATTTTTCGCCGCATGCATATTTGGCGCGACAGAGAAAGGATCGCGCGCAGGAATATGACGGGAAAGTTGTGGATCTAGAAATTCTATTTTTGCCAAGTTAAGAATGCAAAACGGTTGGATATTATCTATTTTTATCTTTGTCATTTTTATTTGGGACTTAGCAAACTCCCTCAAATGCCAAACCAAAAATGCCAAACCGTTGAGATGCTCTAAGAGCAACCACAATGTATATGGCCCAACTAGTACATATCAAACACCTTTGTGTCAGTAGGCCATAACTATTGCTATTGCCATAATGTAAAGTCTTAATGGACCAACTAGTACATATCAAACAACTTTATGTCAGTAGGCCATAACTGTTGCTATTGCCATAATGTAAAGTCTTAATGGACCAAAATATGGGACCTAGTAGTAGCAGAATAAAAAAACACCGAAGCCCAACCTCCAGTCTCTCTTCTACTCGTCTCTGTTACGCGGCCTCCTTGATCAGCCTGCACAAAATACTCGATACCCATTATCCGTACTTGAATTACTCGACCCCAAGGTACCCAATCCCAAGTTCAGATAGTGATTTTGATTACCCAAAATTAGTTTGGATTATTCGAGTAATACACTCAGGTACCCAAACTATCCAAAGTTCTATCTTAGTCTTTGTATTTATCAAGTTTTGTTTGTTAAACACTTAAATCATCACTTTATTGGAATATAGTTCTCTTGATTTGAACAAGTGACTGCAATATATTATTCTCAACAAATTGTTATTGGAATTCAACATAAATTGCTAGTGAAATTATGAACAAATAGCTACTAAAATTTTATGTAGTTTATTATTTTTTGTAAATTTGGGTAGATCGGGTATACCACCCGAACCTGAATTATTGGGTACCTGAAATTTCGTGTAGTATTTTTCGGGGCTAATATCGGATAGCAGTTTTCATTACCCAAATTTTGAATTACCCAAACTACCCGACACGAAAAAGTCGGGTAACCCGAACGGCCAGGCTGACTCCTCGATTCCTCGTGACTCGACGCCTCCGCCCAGCAAATTCCACCGCCTCCGGTAATTTCTGCTTGTTAGCCACCGCCAACTCCTCTCAAATGTTTACTGCGGCGAAGCTGGGCAGATCTCCCATGCGCTCACCCACGAGGAGGCAGGGCAGGGTCATCTCACGCACTCGTCGCCTGCGGGCGAGCCGGATCTCGCACGCTCGACGGCGGTGGGGATGGGCGGAGCACGCCGTGTCGTCACTTGCGAGGAGGCGGGCCGGAGCAACTTACATGCTAGCCGGCAGCATGGGTAGGCAGAGCTCACGTGAGCTTGCCCACGATGAGGCGGGGCGCAACGTGTGAGCTCATCGGCGGTCATGCGACGCTCTACTTCTTCAAGGCCAGCCCTCTTCCCTTCTCCTCCGGTCCTCCTAGCAGCTCGCCGCGACTTTGCTTTGCTCAAACACATGAATGGCTATGGCTGCGGACGATGGCCGAGGCAGGGCACCGCGGATGGCCACCAGGCGGAGCAAGCAGCTGGCAGGAGTAGCAGCCAACACAGGTGGAGAGAGAGAAAGAACTTTTTTTTATTGTTGCATATGGATAGTCCATAGCACTATGGATTGCTAATGCTATGTACTGCTCTATTACTTCTTCTAGAATGTTTCAGTCAGTCCATATAAGCATTAAAATAGTCTCTATAGACTGTTTTTGGAGCAAGTTGTGGTTGCTCTAAGTAGATATAGAATAGTATGTATAATTTTTTTCTAGAAATCATGATTTTAGACAAAAAAATAAAAAAAAGCAAAAAAAAAAAAAAAGAGGAGGTCGCCACTAGCCAGCCACATGCCCCCTCCGTCAAAGTTATTTTCTAATCATGATTTCAGACAAAAAAAAATAATAAAAAAGAGGAGGTCTCCACTGGCCAGCCACCTGCCCCCTCTGTCAAAGTTATCCATGGAAAAAATAGTGCGGTATTTTCTCGCTATAGCGGCCCCGAAAGACTGGGAGCGACGATATTGCTCATTTCTGCACTATTACCGCTATTGTGCACTATAGCGCGGCTAAACCGAAATAGCGTTGTAGCGCGCTATTTAGTCGCTAACCCTGAATCGCTAATTTGTAAGTACTCAAGTGTGCCTGTTTGCTTATGAACTTATGAACTTAAGATTATCATGGGAAATTGGGAATTATGACTTATAAACTTATGATTATCATGATATTATGGGAATATGTTACTTGTTTAGTGTTTACAGTTTTTATTGACACTTAAGTTATCATGTGTTGTTTGTTGTAATAAAATAGCACGCTATAGCGTGCACAACCACATGACGCTACGTCATATAGCCGTCGCTATAGCGGTGCTATAGTGTCGCTATACTGGCGCTATAGTATCGCATAGCGCACAGAAGAGGTTGCCGCTAAATTCTATAGCCCGAGATTTTTTTCATTGAGGTTATCAAATAAGAAATAAAAATTTGGCTATACTACTGTTAGTGTCTTTGCAATATACTATTTACAAATCTACGCACATAGGTGTATTAATAGTAGAGCGTATGCTATGAAAACCAAACTCGTATGCAAACTATGCAAACTCTAATCAAGACTGCGAGAATCTAATCTAATGGCTACAGATAAAGGTGGGTTATTTTAGCACTTGACACCTAGCAGCCCACGAGAGGGCCATGGACAGGAGGAGACCCACGAGAGGGCGCCACGGCGCCAGGGCGTCGCGGCTCGCGCACTGGAGACAGGATGGCCTTGCCGTGGTTGCTCATGCTTGCCGTGTTCGACGACAGGGGCCGCTGAGTTCGACAACAATGACCGCTGGACGTGCATTGTTTGCTCGTGCTTGCCGTGTTCGACGACAGGGGTACGGATGGCCGCGGCGTTCTGCACGTCCACGGCGATCAACAACAGGAGCATGGATTCATCACGTACATATATCATTGCTGTAATTTAGGCATGGATTCATCACGTACATATGAAGGTAGTTGTATTTAGGCATGGATTCACCACGTACATATATCATTGGTGTAATTTGATAACTATTGAACAAGGCTGCTGAAGAACGAACCATAGTTTCCATGGCCGCCGAATCCATCGTGGCTTGCTGGGAGTCTGTTACGGCTTCCTGTCTGCCTCCGAGGATGGTCGACGCGAGGGACGCTTGATCGGAGTCCTGGAGCGAGGGTGAAGGGCGAGCTGTCAGCCTCCGAGCGTGGTTGACGCCGGGCAAGGGGGCGGCAGCGCCGTACCGATCTGTACTCACGAAGACGTACCGAGCGTGGTGTTCGCAAAAAAAAGATTAGATGTGATGAGGGGGAGGGGTTAAGTGCTAAAATAATCCACCTTTACCTGTAGCCATCAGATTAAATTTCTGCGGTCTTGATTAGAGTTTCTATAGTTTGCATACGAGTCTGGTTTTCATAGCATACGTGGTATAGCTTTAAAAATAAGTGTGTAAAAAATGTCAACTTGTTATGTATTTCTGAATTTTTGACGCGTTGCTTAGTTCTCAATTAACGACATGGTCCCAAAATATTGAGGTCTTGGTCAATAGAAATTATTGGCCAAATCAGTTTTTTCCCTTTGCATTCCCAAAATATTTTTTTCGTTAAGTTAAATTCTTATGCATCAAACTCTACATATCCATTTCAAGTTTTCTTGCCAAGTGACTCAAATATCTTGTTTCACGTATGTCACCCATGTTATGTGTTTGGGTCATCTGAGACTCCAATCTTTTTAGTTTCAACTAGGAAATAGATAGAAAACAAATTGTCCTGAGCTCTTGAAGTTTACTTCAATATTATATTATCTTTATATCTGTATTGGAAGTACTTTTTATCGTTAACATCAGCTACGTTGATGAGGTGTAGAATTGGATGTTGCCCATTGTTAACTTGTTTGGTGGTATGAAACAAAGTAGTAAGGTCTTGTTTAGATCCCCAAATTTGCCACCAAATTCACTATGCAGAATTTCTATTCCCCGTCACATCAAAATGTCGGCCCATGCATGGAGTATTAAATGTAGATGAAATCAAAAACTAATTGTACAGTTTGATTGTACTTTGCGAGACGAACATTTTAAGCCTAATTAGTCAAAGTTTGGACAATTTTTACCAAATACAAACGAAATGCTACAGTACGCTGATTTAACACGGTACTATGCAAAATCCCAACTTAACCATGATCTAAACAAGCCTAACATGGCAAGAATGGCACGAGACATGAAAGGGCGGAGTAGGTGGAGTATCGACTCCCGTGGGTAACAGTACAGTGGAGTATGGACGGTCAAAAGAAGAACCTCTGCCATCCTGAAAAGCGCACGGAATGGTCATCTCAAGTCAAATCGAGCTTGCTGCCACCGCTCGCATCCAATGAACCGTGAAGGAGGTCTCGGGTCAAGTGTCCCTTTTTTTTTCTTCTTCCCCCGCCTCTGCCGGCTCGGTAGCTGAACAAGCCAGGCAGCTAGACAGTCAAGTGATCCTCCATGGGGAACACCCTCAGTGCTTCAGGGGAGACTCCCTCAAGTGCTTCAGGGGAGACGAAGAAGGAGCCCGTCGTCAAGGCCAAGTGGTATACACATACCGCTTCCAGCTGCCGCCGCGGTCTTGCCATCAGCAGCAGGATGTCGACCTCCATGACATCATCTCCGCCCTGGGCCTGACGCAGGTTCGTTCGAATCCACATCCATGGTAACGCGATACTGCTCCTGGCTGCCAGTAAGGCAGTAACATATCTCCAATGTTGCTCCTTTATTTTCTCCCTCCTTTTTTTTTGTTTCCCTACTGTGTGTTCTTGTTCTGACACTGCCGCGGCTGGCCGCAGGTCTGTAGTAGAAATGTAGAATGCCAAATTGTAAACATGTTTAGATTAGATCTCCGCAATCAACACTGCCAAATACTAGATTATTCTTTCTCGAGAAGAAACTGATTAGGAATGGATCCTTCACTACCCATCTGTGTGGGAGAGTTTGTGACTGAGGCCTTGTTTAGATCCCAAAATTGGGAGTTCAAATTCAGTCGTTCACACACTGCAGCGCACTGTAGCAATTTCGTTTGTATTTGTGAAATATTGTCCAAATATTGATAAATTATACTCAAAAGATTCGTCTCACAAAGTACAACAAAACTGTGCAATTAGTTTTTAATTTCATCTATATTTAGTACTCTATCGATGATCACAAATTTGATGTGACGGGGAATCTTCTTTTTGCATAGTGCCAAAGTTTGGAGTTTGGATGAACTAAACAAGGCCTCAGCCCAGGGCAGTTGGTACAATCTTTTCACTTGAATGTTTGATTGTTTGGTATTTTCGGCAGGCTGATGGTCCAAACACTGCACACCAGCAGCAGAGGAGCAATGTGGTTCGTGACAGCGGAGTGGTGGACTCTTGCTTCCTGCTCCATCGATTGATACAGTAGCTCATCTTGGTGTCTATCCATCCATGGCCCAGTTGTCCACATCACAGTATAACCGAGGACATCGACGAGTCGTCCGCGGAGGGCCTGGGCAGCGCGGAGAGCTACTCCAAGGCGCACCCGCTGCTGATCCAGGTACCCGTGCTTGGGGCAGCCGCCCCAGCCAAGAACTTCTGGCGGCTCTCCGACAAGTTCACAAGAATCACCCGAAAGCTCGCGCTGATCCTGAGGAGCCACCACGCCGTCGGCAAGCACCTGGCCGCGCCGCTGCAGCTGTCCAACGTCTGGATCGGCGGCGGCGCCGGCAGCGGCAGCGTCGTCGTCAAGCTGAGAGGTGTCAGCTTCACCGCCAAGGGCTTCGGCGTCGAGCGCGTCAGAGACGACTACAAGCAGCTGTCCAGGGTCCTGCTGGAGATCATCAGAATCTCCGGCGGTGGGGACGTCGCCATCGCCAGGCTGCCGCCGGACTACTGCGAGTTCCTCAAGCTGCTGGGGTCCGACACCCTCGCCGTGGACGACGAGTTCCTCGTCGTCAACAACGCCGCGCTGCTGCCCATGAAAAACCGGTGAGATTTCTGTTTCCAACGACTGTCATTTTGAACATTTTTTTGAAAGCAAAAACAGACTCATTTCTGCTATTACTTGATTGTGTGATCGTGTCTGCATTGCAGGACGGAGGCGTTCCTGATGCTGCACGACAGGATCGTGAAGCACCTGGGGCGGACGGACAGGGCGAAGAAGAGCAGGATCCTCGCGGGGCTGCCGTACGCGAGCGGCTGGCTGGAGACGGCGACGGCGAACGCGCGGATCAACCGGTGGGTGGTGAATGCGCGGAGCGTGTACAGCAGGACGCAGTCCGACCTGCTGCGGCTCAACCGGAACGTGAGGAGCCACCTGCACGAGTACGGGGACGACGACGGCATCGAGGAGGTCCTGTACTGCGAGTGGCCCGAGCTGCTCATGGCCATGGCGAGGATGCTGCACCTCGAAGGCGAGCTCCAGGCCACGGACATCGAGAGCAAGTTCGGCTAGCTAGTCGAGCTTCATCCTGGTGAACAGATGTGCTAGGTTAGCTTTGCCTTTGCTGTCAATGTTACCGTGACAGCCCTCTCCGGAACAGTCTGACAGACTCATATTCTTAGCCGTGTATCTCTCTAACTCTAACCGGCGACGCCCATCTGATCTTGATCCTTAAACGTGGACCGTAGATCACGTCAAGGTCATCAACTTTTGTGGTCATCAATTTTCGTCATCAACTTTCGTGGTCTTCCAAACGGAAACGTCAGTCGTTCAGTCAGCGTCGTCCTGTCCGCGCCGCGACGTCTCGGTGCCGGTGCCGGTTGGGGAGCGACGCCGCGGTCGGCCACGGGCCCACGGCCTTGCCGGATGCAAGGCAGGGGACTGGGGGAGTGCACCGACGACGGCAATGGATCCCGGCTACAGAAAAGCTACGACCTGACGGCAAATCGGCAATGTGATGCGATCACCAACGCGTGCACTCTGGCGTGCCGCGTGCGACATCAGCCCAGCGAGCTTCGAGGCCGGCCTGCAGCCGATCAGGCGGTGGGCGAACGCGCAGACCCGATTTGCACGACGAGGCGTTCACCGTACGTGAGGCAAGGTTGCAAGAAACCACATAGCATGGTAATTAAACCTGGTCCATTTGGTCAAAACAATTAAACCTGGTCCAGCTACATTAGGACAATTCCAATGCAGACTCTATTATTATAGAGTCTAAACTTATCTATTACTTCAACATTGTGGACTTGGAGTCTAAATAAGACGTGGAGTCTTGTTTTTTCCTCTTTCTTCAATTAATATGGTGCCACATCGCGAAATACCATAAATAAGGTGTAATAAATGATTGACTTTGTGATAAAGTCTTGCATTGTGAATGCACTTATCGAACAACTAATTAAAACATTCTTGAGATGCCACTACAGGTTTAACTGGAAAACAAATCCTTGGGATAAAGGCAGCTACTCTCTTGCAATTGGCGACATCTGTGCTTGGTCAGATCAAACTTACCAGTCCAGCTACACAAACGAAAAGCTAATTAGGCCAGTCTCGGTCACGTAGTGTTTTGCGGTTTCAATATGAAAACTTCATCAAGACTCAAATGACACTAGCCATGAAACAAGCCCCAACAATGCGAGTTTCATTTGACGTTTCCAAGGCATAAAGAAGCATTTAATTGCTGAAGTTTTATTTAATGCTGATTTCATTTTGAGTTTCATTTAATTGGTGGACGACGAGATGAAACTGCTCAATGCTAGTTTCATTCGGGTTTCACTTCTGGGAAACGACGCCGCCGCTGTTTCACCATGGTGAAACCATGTTGCTCTCTCTCTCTCCTCGTTTCAATCAAATTGCTGAATTGTGTCGTTTGTATTTAATGTGCGACACTACTTTGAAATCCCCATCGAGACTGGCCTTACCACAGGTAACTCTTTAATTTGGCGCAACAAATGCACCTGTAAATACTAAAATAATGAACAGTTATATCCGTTATGCGCTTCCCGCTGATGCAGCTTAGTTTCCTCACTGCTTCTATTCCTAGAAACTGAAGCCTATACAGATCAAAAATTAGTGTAAGTGAGAAATAATTGATAATGAGAGCTCAAATGAGAAAGTAAACATCAGGCACGGGAAAAAACTAATGTGAATTCCGACTGACCAAACTGTAGCACACCGGAATATTCCAAAAGATAGAGCGATGTACAAGTACGGAATATTCCAAAAAGTAGAGCGATGTACAAGTACAACAAAAATGGAGCATCAATAGAAGCTTTAGTCAATCGCTTCCTCTGTTCAATAACATGGCATCTTCAGTACATTGTCTGTTCTTGACATCCAACTATGGAAATTTCACCTTGCTGATACATTCTTGTGTTTTTGACATGTAACGTTGAGTGTCACCCTCCGAAAAAAAAATATATTGGTACCAGGAAAAGAGCAGCTAGGCAGCTTGAGCAAGCTGCTCAGGAAAGGTTGCAAGAAACAGAATAGCCAGGTAAACAAAGGTCCAGCTAGATAATCAGACTCGTTTTTTTTTTTAACTAACTAATCACTAACTCTTAAGATGGCATTACACAGATAGAAACTGGGAAACAATCCCAGAGACAAAAGGCAGCATGCCCAATAGGCAGATAAGTGCTTGCCCGGATGAAACTTATCAGGTACATAATGTTAACTTGGTACAACAAGTGGAGGAACTTAAAGCAATCCTGAAGGAAAAAGCCAGCATCCTTAGTGATATCAGTTGTCAGTGGCTCTTAGCTTCCTAATGTAATTAAGTGGCAGAAGATCATCTTCAGCATTAACCTTCTATTCCATGAAAACTAAAGCCTGTACAAATTGAAAAGCATAGTAAGTGCCAAGGGGTACCATCTGAGTTGAGAGGTGAAAAAAGGCAAGTAAAGATGAGATACATGAAAAGATTAGCATATGAAATTTTCACTAGACTAAACTGTAGCGAACTGGAACATTCCAGAGCTGGAGTTATAAACTACTAAGATAAATATATGTACAGTAAAAAACCTTAATAAATTACTTCCTGCATTCAAGGGCATGACAATAAACAACTAAAACCTTTTAAATAAAACATGCCTGCACAGAATTGTAAAAACAGCGACCAATATAAATTCTCTATATTACGAAATCAGAACCAAGTTCTGACCAGGGATTGGGCCATGTCACCAGGAAACTATGGGTGGTTTGATCTTGACTGGACCGTTTAAAACCTCAGGCAGCCTTCGTCACATCGCAATGACATGCTACCTCCTGTCCTCGCATGTCGGCTGGCCTTCCTCCGCGGCTCCGCCAATCCAGCTGCCAGGCTATTCCCCCATCGACGCTTCCCACCGAAACCGCATGCCACATCCCCCACCCTCTTCGGCTCTTTCCGCTGACCGCTGTGCGCCACAATCTTGGCCTACGCCCGTGACACCAATCCGGCCAAGACACCAATCACAGCCGTCCCTTCCTTCAGCCGTCTCCTCCACGACCGCCTCCTCCCCTACCCCCTATGGCGCTACCTCGATAGAGGTGCATTGGTCCACAGCGTGCACCGGCTCGCCCCCAGGAGCACATCGCTCTCCCCAGTACACATGTTGTAGCCGTAGTGGTCGCTGCCTTGTTTGTCGCAGCCACGTCTACGAATGTGAGCACGACCTCCACGACGATGGGCATTGGTTATACAAATGCAATGGCCCCACGGCCTGGGTGCTTCCAGGATACAATGACGATGAGATGGGAAGAGGTGCGGGAGATGGACTGGATCCTATGGAATGAGTACCCATGTCCTGCGCGACGACACCGATTAGAGCTCCAATCATGATGTAGGTACACGTGCAAAAACTCAGTCACATTTTCTAGATACTCGAACTTAGTTCATTTTTTCTTTCTTTCTGTTGTGTGCTAATCGCCATACATGCTCACTGTTCAATGAAATAGCTCAATGCATCAAACTCTCATTTTATTTTCAATCACTTTAATTGAATTCCAATTTTTCCATCATTGTCTGCTAGACATCCGTGCCAACTCTATTCGCTAATATATGCTCTGTAATTTACACAATGTCACAATATTTCTGAATATTAAGCAAGCAAATTAAATTTCATTATTTGCTTGCACCCCGTCAGAATGAAGTTGGTCCGTGGATACCCAGGTGAATACAAGCACCAACTTATATATGCTGTTTCTCCACAGAAATAAGCAGTAGCTGACCCAATAGCATTGTCAAGTGTTTTATTTCTGACTAGCATCAAGTTGCTACCTGAATCAATTGCTATTAGCTCTCCATATGACCATATGCAAAATACATACCTTGTTTCATGCAGCAATAACCTTCAAAATTTTTCAGTGATGGTGTTAGACAACCAGAATACTGGAAGTACATCTAGGAGATAGTTCATGAGCGCCTACCAGAAAAGCATTCTAAGTAGTCTAGTTAAATTGACCATATAATGCAATCATCCAGAGAAGAAGCCATAGGGTAAATATGTCTTATTTTTGACCTTTGGTTTGTAATTTTCCGTTTTGCTTTGATAGGTCGGCAAGCGTCGGAATTTAAAGGACACATAGGTACTATTTCAAGGTCATGACAAATAGATCCCATGCAGATTCCTCCTACTTGAAGTGGCTGGAGAATTAGTAGTACTGAGCATCAATCCATTATTCCATTACAAAGAAAACTAGCCTATTCAAAGAACTACATATTGCCACCGTGAGCTTCTTTCCAATATGAATCTACTCCTTATTGCTTCCCACAAGATTGACCATGGCAGCTCCCATGGAGCTTGCTTCCCTTCTTATATTTTGCAGGAAAAACAACTCTCAAAGGCTCTTGATGTTAGGCGCCTCAAAAACGACTAGTAAGGTGTATCACCCTCGTGATGCGTATACATTACTGACACCTTCTTCTGAATGAGACATTCATGGCAGTATGATCTGGAGAACACCGGTTCTAAACAAGGTGAAAATTTTCGCATGGTTATACTTCAAAGACAGGCTCAGCACTGCAGCTAACCTGTGCCAGGAACATGTTCTAGAAGACAATGTCAGTCAACAATGTTGCTGCGCGCTTGAGGATTGCCGCCATGTTTTTGACTATGCTCTTAGTAGTGATGTGTGTACGCTAATTGGACTGCAAACAATCGGGAGTTTATCAGATGAGGCCATATGGTATGCACCGGCCCACCACCACCTTAGCCAAGACCAATGGTCAGCCGTCCTAATCACCATCCTCTTGCACCTCTGGGACGCGTAGAAAAAAGTTATTTCTCGTACAGAACATCCCTCTCCTCATGGTGTTATAAGATCGGGGTGTGATGATTTTATTGTTTGGAGCAAATGATTCTCCCCAGAACTCCTTGAGTCTAATTTGCGCAGTTGGTGCAAGTACCTCCAAAAGGGTTCATCCAGGTAGGGATCCTACCCAATTTATAATTAAAAAAATCTACTCATTGCCTGCATCAATAAGGCCACCATGGGCAGCTAACATAAAGTAAGGACGCCTTGCTTTGTTGCGGCAGTATTTCGAAAAGTTTTGAAGTAACATCTTCACTAAAACACTACTAGCATGAAAATCAAGATATTCATTAGAGACAGAAAGCCATGAATGCAGAATCCTAGATGATAAGGTGGACAACAAAGCTAAGAAATTAAAATAGCCAATGGAAATGGATTTGGGTATTGTTTCCATGCATAGAACTCTTCTATTCTCATAACTGTTCAAACAGCACATGAATACAGCTTTTAGGACTGTGAAAACAGATTCAAGAGTTCCCAAGTATGATAATGGTTAACCCAACAATAAAAAAACTGAGGGAAAAAAGATAAATATTCTACTAAGACTCATACCCTAGTGAGTGTGAGCAAGCGAGCGAGTGACAGAGGGAGGGTCGAGAGACTCCCAATGAGAAAAGAGGGGATTATCAAAGTTTGAATTTACAGTTACTCAGCCCAACCTAGAAATTATATATACAGGAGGAATAAAAAAACTGGCATATGGACACATTGTGTCATTGTACAGAAATAACTAACACAGTATATGACCGTTCTGACGCAAAAAAGTAGTGCACATGTTTTCCTTCTCTAGCTGAGTTCATCCACTTTCCTATAGAAGTTAGGAGTTACTTTGTTGCTTTCTCTTTCCCGCATACAGAGGCAAACAATTCTAGTAATATCAAAGCATGGAAAGTGAGTCTATGTGTATAGACAGTTGTGAATAAAATGGATCACATGGTATTTTCCACTTCCCATAGCCATAATGTGGTGCTAGATTTCATTTCCACAATAACTAGGTATACAGAAATCATTGCTTTAGTAACTAATTTAGAGTTTCTTAATTAATTGCCAATTTAATGCCAAACAAAAGTAATATAGAAAGCATGAGAGTGTTGCTAGCTAACTTACTGATGTTAAATTTGCTCAGGAACTTCAGAACTTTAAGAACGTTTCCATCATCCTCTCCACAAATGATTTCAACTTCCTTAAGGTGTGATGATATGGTTGGTGGTAGCTCGTTTGGATTGAACCTTCCTTTAATTTGCACATTACGTTCAAGTAGCTTCCTCTGCATTATCATAAAGATTTCATCAAGATCAACCAACAACCTACATAAAGTTCTACAATGCAATAGTTGCCAATTTAGAAATTGTTTACCTTGGAATATAGACAAAGAATAAGCTTCTCTAAAACTGGTGAATGTTCAAGAATACATGCTAGTGGACGCTCATAAGGAACACACCAGTTGTCATCAAGACGCAGAGACTTTAGTCGATTAAAAGTAGGACAAAGTTTCAAATCCCTTCTGAAAATGAACTGGACAGATAGCAACCAGATTGGTCAATGAACTTTTACTATAAACATAATGTTTGAAAAAGGTGAATATGAACAGGATGATTTGAGGTCTCAGCATACCATGTTAGGCGAAGCTATGAACATCAAATCCTCTGCTTGGGACACAGCACGCAAAATCACAGAGGCACTGTCATCGCATATGCAACCTCCACAGTTCTCATCACCACAGTCCCCGTATTTAGAACTGCTGCAGCAGTCTTTACAAGCCCCAATGATCCAAACAGTTCCTTTAACCAACAAGGGCATGTTCTGAATTACAGGAGTCCTGCCAAGACTGACTTCTAGCATCAATGAAGCAAGATTCGGGGCAAGAATTTGAGCTCAGGAACTCCGGTTGAATCTGCATTTTGTGATACTTAGACGCCTTATGGACTGGGATGAGATCCTCTCGACATGCGTGAAGCTGCACTCTTGAATCTGTAGATCTTGCAACTGAGGACATCTCGAGAAGTCAAGAAAACCATCGTTGAACACTATGCCACGGAGCTCGAGGTTGGTCAGGTGCGTGGAGGCGAGGGGTGGGTCCTCCGCCCGCATCCGAAGACCATTGAAGCTGAGCCGCAGGACCTGGACTTTGCACTGCACGGCGTACCTGACCCAGAGCCTCACGGAGCGGAAGTCAATACCGTCAACGTCGTCTCCGGCGACCCTGAGCTCAAATGTCTCCAGAGGGGAGCTTCCACGGAGGAGCAAGAGGCTGTTGACGAACTCGCGGACCTCCTGGAAGAGCACGGGCGCCTTCCCGTCCGCGCCGACGACGCGCAGGCCAGGGGCGGACTTCCAGAGGTCTCGCCAGCGCCGGGCGAGCACGCAGGTCCGCACGGCCTGCTGCGCGGGGAGGAAGGAGAGGACGCGGCCCAGGAGCTCGTCCGGGAGGGCGCCGATGCGGTCGCCGCCGCTCGCCGGAGCTGCTTGCCCCCATCCCTTGGGCGCCTTACCGGCAGCCATTCCGGCGACCGCGAGAGGATGCTTCGGCCAGGAGGCGACGGGGGCGAGCTGCTGGATTTGGGAACGGAGGAACTTGGGGGTTCTGCGGGTGGCGGTGCTGCGGGGGAGTGCTGGTTCGCCGGGCTAGGGTGGTGCCATGGCGGCGGCGGCGGCGGCGGTGGCGGAGGTCGTCGGGACTGGGGCTACTCGGCTGCCAATACCATCCAAGTGTCCGTGGGCATTTTTTTTTCTTTTCTTTTTATCCTTATGGTGTCTGTGGGCTGGGTTGGGCTTTGAGGAAAATCGATCTGGCATAGAACTAGGAAGGTGTGCTAAAAAAACTAGTTTTTTATTATAATAAAAATTTGATTTTTTTTCTAGTGAAATATCTTTAAGTAGTTATTTGGCTCACTGGTTGAAGTGTGGGGGCTTTCCTTGGACAAGTTGATCGAGTTAACTTGGGGTCTTCTAGTTGGGAGCGTATCATGTGGCGGGACGTATCAATCTTTCTGGCTTGTCAAATCCGTCGCATTTAGATCTGCGTCCAGATGGGCCAGGATCGAGGCGGGTATTTTTAACACTTAAACCCTCACCATTACTTTTACTAACAAAAAATCCCCTAATCCCTAGCTCCACCGTTTCCTCACGGCGACTTGTTCCGTTTTGCTCGTACGCCGCCCGTTCGTACGCCGCCACCGTACATCGCCACCGTTGGTACGCCGCCACGGTGCCCTCGTACGCCGCCCGTTCGTACACCGCCACCGCTTCAAGCAAGTATGCAACCTCCCCTAATCCGATCGATGGCTTCCCGTACGAGGATTGCGCCGGGTCCTCACCGTACTAATTCTAAGCCTTGTGCTTTGGTTGCGGCCATGCAGTGATCTGTTACTAGATGCATATGCATATGCACACGAAGCCTTGTGCTTTGGTTCCTGTATCCG
Source organism: Themeda triandra (assembly GCA_018135685.1). Classification (NCBI taxonomy): domain Eukaryota; kingdom Viridiplantae; phylum Streptophyta; class Magnoliopsida; order Poales; family Poaceae; genus Themeda; species Themeda triandra. The sequence continues at coordinate 47,568 of JAENPR010000808.1, forward strand.
ATGGTGTCATACGAAGGCCGGTTGCGGCGTACGGATTCAAATTCCGGGTAGCAATCCATGGCGACGGCGTCCTCCAGATCCGAGCGTCCTCCGAGTCCCGGTCCGAGTACGTGATCCTCGTACGGGAAGCCATCGATCGGATTAGGGGAGGTTGCGTACTTGCTTGAAGCGGTGGCGGCGTACGAACGGGCGGCGTACGAGGGCACCGTGGCGGCGTACGAACGGGCGGCGTACGAGGAAACGGAACAAGTCGCCGTGAGGAAACGGTGGAGCTAGAGATTAGGGGATTTTTTGGTTAGTAAAAGTAATGGTGGAGGGGTTTAAATGTTAAAAATACCCGCCTCTTGATCTGGCCATCGAATCTGGTATCTAGTGTACGTGATTGGATACAGAAAGGTTGCAGATCTGGCGGTTGCACACGATACGCTCCCCTTCTAGTTTGCTATTGAGGATTCCGTCATCGAGATTAGAGCTGAGGGATTTTCACTGCTCTAACAAGGGTAACCTTGCAGAAGGAGAGTGGAAAGAGAGTGAGTTAGAAGAGGCGTTAAGTGATTACCTAGGTCTGCTTCAAGGATCAAGGACTTGACAGTTAGGAGTTAAGGCTTGAGCATTTTTGCAAGTCCCTACAATACACAATTCGTACGGCAAAAGCGGGCTAACAGATAGGGCCACGTCGCCCATTAGCCTGCCGCCCGTCCGATTTGGCGAAGAAGCGACCATGTCCACTCGATTGCTGATTGATCCGATCCCTCGCTTGCTCCATCATCGTTTTGACCCTTCGTGAACCCGATGGTGGACTACTCCAGCGCAGCCCGATCGTCGGCGACTCCTTCCTGTGCGGGCGGAGCAAGCGACCCAAGAGTGGGCGCAGCGCACCCCTCCCGCCTCTCCTCGCTGGTAGCTGTTGTTGTCGCGCCGCCGTGCATGATGGCGGCTGTGTTGCGACGCTGTAACAGGGCTAGTGCCGATGTCCATCAGACCACGACTCTCCTGGCTTCACGCGGGTCCGGAGCTGCCGCCACTGTTGTGGCCGTCCCCAGCCGGATCGACACCACCAGAGACTGCTCACATCGATCAGCACTGGTCGAGGCCGTCGTTGCTCGTGGCTATGGTGCTACAGGTCATCTTCGCCCTTGTTTTGCTACTCCATTGAAGCGCGCTATGCTGGGGTAACCCCAAAGCACCCCAGAGTTCCCCCTCACCGTCGGCGTGATGGCCTGTTGGCCGGAATCGGCTCTGCCGAGCCTGTTCCCCTGCTCTCTTCTTGAGGAAGAAAAGAGGGAAGCAGGAAAAGTGATTAAGGAAGTTTTCCATGGTTCCCAGTGTTCATATGCCGTGGTAATTCCTTAGAAGTTCAGGGTTTCAGCTAAAAATTATTAAAAGCGTAGTAATTTATATAAAAATCCAAAACTGAAAAATACTACTTTTGTTGACGTCCACACTTATATAGTTTGTAATGGGATGGGACACAACAACATATTCAACTAGGGACACAATATGCTACTAGGGATCATACACATTCCTATATGCAATCCTATATTCCTATGTACAAAATTCTATATAGAATCCTTTATAGAGGTTAGGTTCCTTTTTTCTTTTATATTTTAATCGGTTAAAATTTCTAAAATCCATATGAAATCATAGGAAAAACACAAAATGCAAAATCAAGCTTTTTTTTTTTTGAGTTTCTCATGATTACATCTATGCAGTAGATACATAATATCATATGCATTATTACAACTCTGGATGAATAAGTGATAAAGGAACTACTGCTTGACACAAGAGAGCAACATATACAAAGGATGCATCATGTTGTGCCCTATAAGCAACTGATATTTACAAAATTGATTAATATCAATATATTTATGATCAAAGTTAAAAACATGAAAGTACTTCATAATGGAATCATGTGAGTACATCGGACATTGATATAATATGTGTTTGAAAAGAAAAATACGGACTATACATGCTTTTTTTTAAAAAAAGAAAAAAAGCCTTAGACCAACCAACACTGTGATGGCAAGAGCAAAGAGGAACACACATAGCAAGCAAAATGGCACCCAAATTCGGTCGTCAGCAAAGACAAAGGCTCACACCATCTTAGATGTAGTGCAAGATTCAAAAATAAAAACCTCATAAATTCTTATTATCCTAGCAAGCAACCCCAAAATGGCCACCGCGGCAACGCCGCGAGCATTAACTTCTTGTATTGTTGGCAGATACTACAAAGGATATGAAGCATGCCTTGTCAAGATAATATATATTTGTTAAGTTATCATGTCATTTAAAGATAGGACAATGAGATCAACTTGGCCATGGGTCTCTTGGGACACCATATTGTCCCTGGTCTTCTATTCAGATCACGATGTATGCCATTCGAAAATCACAGTTAATTGCTTATATTTGATCTTCGCAACATCTACATATTTTAAGATATATTGGAATATTTACTTCTTGGCTACTATGCACTATTCAGTTAGCACATGTAACATGCAAGTTAAGACTAAATGCAGATAAAATACTTGCTCTGTTCAGAGTATGCTTTTCTGTTATTTATGTTGGGTCATAGAAAGGAGAGTCTGTTGATGCCGAGTACCATTTACATACAAAACATCTAAAAAGCAAGATAGAGAGATATTATAGGTAACATGAATCATTGAGGCTAATTGATTGTCGATACTTTGATCTCCTGGTCTCCACGAAATGGAAGCCAATCTCAGTTTGCCCATAAATAGAAAACAAAGCGAAAAAAGTAATATGTGGCTTGTACGCTATTGAATTATATATATTTTCGACTTTATTAGAATAAGCTCACTTCTCAAGGGCACTATATTTATTTGAGTTTATTAGAATAAGATTTCTTCTCAAGAAAATTAATTGTTATCTGTCCATTATATATGAATTTGTTTCTATAGTGTGTCGTATATGCATTATTATTTCTTGAATTGAAAAACTATTTGTATTATTTAGATAAACCCTTTTTTATAGACACGTGCGTCTCACACTTCATATTTGCTAGTTTCATAAAAAAATTGTTTATTTTCATAAGAAAAATCCCATGTTCTGAACAGGGCCTAAATATAGTAGATAGCCGGCTACCACTCTGTCACTCACATCCCCGCTGCGGTGTCAGGGGAGCCGTGAAAGGCAGCACCGCTCGAACGGCAGTACAGATTTATTACTTTTTTCCCCTTAATTTCGGAGGGGAAATTGTTTAATCATTTCTTAAAAATCAGTAGAAGTGAAGAAGGTGCAAGCAATTTGTGCAATAACATAAGATCAGTATGCAATATGTGCATCGAATCATGCTCTCTTTTTTTTTTTTTTTTTTTTTTTTTTTTTTGACAACAGAATCATGCTCATTTCATCATCATTAATCGAACGGGGCAACCGCAGGAGGTTATTTGGAAAACAGGAACCCCACATACACACAGACGAAACTCCAAACATTTAAGTCAGAACATCATTGGACGCCATTTTACATCAACAAAGTTACAATCCATGGGCATCAAGTGTCAGGCCACATATGTGTCTTCTTCTTCTTCTTCTTTTTTTTTGGACAACACATATGTGTCTAATATTGAGAACCAACAAGAGAATAGGCATACACATAACAAGATACATGCAACAGGGTTGATCTAGCATACTACCAGGGAAAGGGTAGCTAGGCACCATGAGCACAGGAAAGGTTGCAAGAAACAGCAAAGCACGGTAAACTAGGTCCAGCTAGATAATAGGAACTACTCACTGACTCTTAAGGCCTTATTTGGATATGCATGTATTCATCTCAATCCACATGGATCGGAGTGTAATTAAACTAAGTCCCATCTCAATCTACTACAACACACATGCATCCAAACAAGGCCTAAGTTGGCATTACATAGGTAGAACTGGGAAACAATCCCAGAGACAAAAGGCAACATGATTACTCGATTGGAACATAAGTGCTTCTCCGGATGAAACTTATCAGGTCCAAGTAGATAATCTTAACTGATACAAGTGGAGAAGTGGCAGAAGATCACTCTTCAGCTTCAAATTCTACTGATTCCACGAAACTAAAACCTGTACAAAATTGAAACGCATAGTAAGTGCTAAGGTATATCATCTGACAAATCATTGAGAGGTAAAAAAGGCCACCTTTTAAATAATAAAACATGTTTGCACAAAATTGTAAAAATAGCGACCAATATAAATTTTATCTCTCTATACTACGAAATCAGAACCAAATTCTGACCAGCGATTCGGCCACATCACCAGGATGGACCGTTCAAAACCTCAGGCACATCTAGAGCCTTCGTCCCACTACGACACGATGACATGCTGCCTCCTGTCCTCGCACGCCAGCCAGCCTCCCAACGTGGCCCCGCCAATCCGGCCACCAGGTTGTTCCCCCACCGACGCTTCCCTCCTAACCCACATGCCACATCACCCACCCTCTTCGGCTCTTTCCTCTGCTCCAGAAGCCTGGCCAACGCCCGTGACACCGATCCCTTCCTCCGGCCGCTCCCCTCCACGACCGCCTCTTCCCCCTACCCCCTTATGGTGCCACCTCGACAGAGGTGCATTGGTTCATAGCACACAGTAGCTCGCCCCACTCCAAGCTAGGAGAGCCCTGGAGCAGGAGCAAGTCACTCTCCCCAGTCCCCACGTTGTAGCCGCAGTGGTCACTGCCTTGTTAGTCGCAGCCACATCTGCGAATGCAACCACAACCTCCACGACGATGGGCATTGACTACACAAATGCAGTGGCCCCACGGCCTGGGCGCTTCCAAGATACAATGACGATGAGATGGGAGAGGTGCCAGAGCATGACTGGATCCTATAGGGGTGTGTTTGGTTACATGGCTCTACCTAGCCTGGCCAGAAAAATGAGCCACCCGCACACACGCTGCCGGCGAGCAGCGCTGCTCCGGTGGCAAACGTAGGCGCGAGATTCACGGCGCGTGGGCTCTGTCGGCGCTGGCTCCGCGCGTCCATCACCATCCGACCATCCCTGGCGCGAAGGAGTCCCCGTCGATCTAGGCGCCCACCCAGAGCACGAGGAGGTGCGCGGCCGTGGTGGCGCCAGGGGCGTTCCACGTCCGCCCCGGTGGCCATGCTCGCCGCGAAGGCTTGCCTGTCCCGTGGCCGCGCTGGTCCTGGCGTCCGTGGTCGCCTCAGCGGTCGTGCCGGCGCCTCAACGGCCCGCTCTACCACGCCGACGCCGGCGCTCCAGCCCTGTGTGGCGATGGCGGCCTGGGGAGCCCCGTCCTCCCTCCTGGTCGCAAGATCCCTCCTGGATTACGAGTCAGTGTCGGCGCAGGGGAGTAGTGGAGGAGGAGCTGGTGGCGGCGGAGGGGAGCAGTGGAGGAGGAGCCAGTAGTAGAAAAGGAAAAAACGAGCACCGCGGACGACGCGAGGGTGATGCAAAGCGCTCACCTGGCTGGCCCAAGCCAGGCTCCATAAAAACGGCCTCCCCTCCGTTTTCGGGCTGGGACGACCCATGTACGGCGACTCCTTGGAGCACGGCTAAGCTGACTTACAAAGAAACCAAACAAGGCCAAATTTTCGTAGCCTGGATTGGGCTGGCCTTGTACACCAAACCAAACAGCCCCTAGAATGAGAGCCCATGTCCAGCACAACTGACACCGATTGGAGCTCCAATCATGATGAAGGTACAAGTGCACCAACTCAACCACGTTTTCTAGATACTCAAACTTATTCAGTTTTTCTTTTTGTTGTGTGTTAACCTCCATACATACCTTTTGTTGAATGAACTAGCTAAATGAATCAAACTCTCATTTTATTTTCACTCACTTTGATTAAATTCCAATTTTCCATCATAGTCTTCAGCTACACATCCATGCGCAACTCTATTTGCTAACATATGCAATGTAATTTACACAATGTCAGAATATTTCTGAATACTAAGCAAGCAAATAATTAGTCATATCTGTGATTAAATTAACTTTCACTCTCAAACTAGCACAAGATGCACACCGTGGATGAACGCAGGCACACAGGCGTGCACCACCCTCACAGGATTTCAAAGGCAGTGAGCAGCGACCCACAACAAGCCAGAGCAGCAAATCGAGGCTTTTGTCGCTCAATCTGCAGACTGGGGAAAAACATTTTCTACTATGTATAAATTCAGTGCTGCACATTTGACAAGGCAATCACACAAATTATTGATGCATAAAATTGTATCTGGGTCAGCATTCTCTCTTGCGCACAGGCTATGAAGTTTTTGCCAAGAGTTTATTTGCTGATCTTGATCTGTGACCATAAGTAAATTTTGATGTACCAAAACTGATCAATTTGTGATAATATATACATAGAGTATCATAAACATTTGTAAAGAAAAATACTAAATGATAAAGTTTTCCAGAAAGCCGTAAAAGATACAAATGTCTCAAATGGTTTCAATGCTACTAGTCTCAAAAAGGGATGATGTCCTAACTACCTATTACTTGTGTCTCACTGAGCGACCCTTCCTTGTTACAAAAGTTTGTATCTATCCAAAGTTGAATTTCTCCAAACTTTCTACTGGTGTGATCAAAACAAAGCACATATCAGCTTTTACATGTTCCACATTTATTGTATTAATCCTGTTTTGACAATTGAGTAATACTTTTTGAGCACTGACGCTCTCAGTGAAATAATTTTTGTATAGCTGACAGTGGTCGTCAATTGCCTGAATTTCAAAATCTGACCTCTGCAGAATGCAGAGATGGGAATGACGAGAAGGCATTACCAGTCACAGTTTCTGGGTCAACGAGGTCTAGGTACAGAGTCGCCGAACGTAAGGTTCAGGTGAATTCTGGGATCTAAACCAAAGAGCAATGAGCCTTACATTGCCAGCTGCAATGTTACATGCTTCCATTTGGAACTCTTCTGGGCTTTATAACACTCGGAGTCCGATTATTAATATTTGTTGTGCACATACAAACTAACCTTTATGCACTCTAGGATGCCCTGAGCGCAGGATAATGTGCTTAGAACAGTAGTTGTTTATGGTTGTTTCCTTTGATCCTTGCAAGATAGATGCAACTGATTTTTGTTTGCTTACTAATTCCTGCTGCTCGCTAACTGGGTTTGTGTGATAGGTGCTAAGGAGCTCATCGAGGATCATAAGAGCTGAGAGGAGCTCTAGGGTGATCTTTGACAGAGTCGGTGGATGCACAGGTAAATACAAGCACCAACTTCTATATGTTGTTTGTTTCTCCACAAAAATAAGCAGTAGCTGACCCAATAAGATTGGCAAGTATTTTTATTTCTGAGTAGCATCAAGTTGATGCCTCAATCAATTGCTATTAGCATTCCATATGCACATATGCAAAGCACATATCTTGTTTCATGCAGCAATAGCCTTCCAAATTTACTCTAACTATCTTAAATTTTTCAGTGATGGTGTTAGACAACCAAAAGACTGAAAGTATATCACAATTCCTGAGCGCCTACCAGAAAAGCATTCTAAGTTGTCTAGTTAAATTGTGTTCGAGAAAAAAAAAATTGTCTAGTTAAATTGACCATATAGCGCAATCATCCAGAGAAGATGCCATAGGGGAAACATGTCTTATTTTTTACCTTTAGTTTGTAATTTTCTCGTTTTGCTTTGACAGGTCGGCAAGCATCAGAATTTAAAGGACACTCAGGTACTTATTTCAAGGTCTAGACAAATAGATCCCATGCAGATTTCTCTTGAAGTGGCTAGAGAATTAGTAGTACTGAGCATCAATCCATTACAAACAACACTGGCCTATTCAAAGAACCACATGTTGCCACCATGAGCTGCTTTCAAATATGAATCTACTCCTTATTGCTTTGCACAAGATTGACCATGGCAGCTCGCATGAAACTTGCTTCCCTTCTTAATGTTTTGCAGGAAATTCAACTCTCAGATGCTCGTGACATTAGGAGCCTCAAAAACTACTGGGAAGGTGTATCACCCTCGTGATGCCTATCCATCACTGGCACCTCCTTCTGAATGTGACACTCATGGAAGTATGATCTGGAGAACACGGGTTCTAAACAAGGTGAAAATTTCCGTGTGGCTCTACTTCAAAGACAGGCTCAGCACAGAGCTAACCTTAGGAAGACAATGTCTGTCAAAGATGTGGCTGCACGCTCAAGGATTGTCACCATGTTTTTCGACTGTGCTGAATAGGGCTGTGTGCATGCTATTTAGAATGCAAACAATCGGGAGTTTTTTTATGATGCTATATGGTATGTACCGAATCACCACCACCTTAGCCAAGACCAATGGCCGTCCTAATCACCATCCTCTGGCACCTCTTGGACGCGCGGGAACGAATTATTTTTCGTGCAGAATATCCCTCTCATGGTGTTATAAGATTGGTGTGTGATGATTTTATTGTTTGGAGCAAATGATTCTCCCCTGAACCCCTTGCGTCTAATTTGCGCAGTTTGTACATGTACCTCCAAAACTGTATTTTACAGGGTTCATCCAGGTGGGGATCCTCCCCTCTATTTATAATTAAAAAATCTACTCATTGCCTGCATCAACAATAAAACATGGACCACAGCTAACACAAAGCAAGGGTCCTACATGGCTGCGTGGCAACGCCGCACTTTGCATTCTAGTTGGAGGCATTATTTCATTAGTTTTGAAGTAACATCTTCACTACAACATTACTAGCATAAAAATCAAGATATTCATTAGAGACATAGAGCCATGAATGTAGAATCCTTGATGATAAGGTGGATAGCAAAGCTAACAAATTAAAATAGCTAATGGAAATGGATTTCGGTACTGCATCATTGTCTGTCTGTATCCTTGCATAGAACGCTTCTATTCTCATAACTGTTCAAACAGCACAAGAATACAGACTTTTAAGATTGTGAAAGAAAAACAGATTCAAGGGTGCCCAAGTATGATAATGGTTAGCCCAACAATAAAAAAAACGGACCGCAAAAAAGATAAATATTCTACTAAGACAATCATACCCTAGTGAGTGTGAGCAAGTGGCGAGTGAGGGAGGGAAGGGGAGAGGCTCCCAATGAGAAAAGAGGGGATTATCAATTGAACATCTGAATTTAACGGTTACTCCGCACAACCTAGAAATTACATATACAGGTATAAAAAGACTGGCACATGGACACATTTGTGTCATTATACAGAAATGTGTTAATTACTCCTAACAACCGCTCTGATGCAAAAAAAAAAAAAAAAAAAAAAAAAAAGTAGTGCACAAGTTTTCTTTCTCTGAGTTCATTCATTTTCCTATACAAGTTAGGAGTTACTCTGTTGCTTTCTCTTTCCCACATACAGAGGCAAACAAGCATGGAGAATGAGTCTATGTGTACAAACACATGCGAATAAAATGGATCTGGTATTTTCCACTTCCCATCACCAAAATATGGTGCAAGACTTTCATTGCCACAATAACTAGGTATACCCAAATAACTGCTTTAGTAACAAATATAGAGTTTCTTCATTGATTGCCACTTTAGCTTACCCACATATGTTAAGCCAAACAAAAGAAATACAGAAAGCATGAGTGTTGCTAGCTAACTTACTGATGTTAAGTTTGCTCAGGAACTTCAAAACTTTAAGAACGTTTCCATCAACCACTCTACACATGATTTCAACTCCCTTGAGGTGTGATGATATGGTTGGTGGTAGCTCCTTTGGATTGAACCTGCCTTTCATTTCCATGTTAACTTCATCCCTCTGCATTATAATAAAGATTTCACCAACATCAACCAACAATCTACATAAAGTTCTATGATGCAACAGTTGCCAATTTATAAATTGTTTACCTTGTAATATAGACAAAGACAAAGCTTCTCTAATACTGGTGAATGTTCAAGAATACATGCTAGTGGATGCTCATCAGGAACACACCAATTTTCATTGAGACTCAAAGACTTCAATTGATTAAAAGTAGGGCAAAGTTTCAAATCCCTTCTGAAAATGAACTGAACAGATAGCAACCAGATAAATCAAAAAGTGTTTAATATAAACATGATGTTTGAAAAAAAGATGAACATGAACATCATGATCTGAGGTCAAAGCATACCGTCTCATGGAAAGATACCAACCAAAAAGTCTTTGCTTCAGACATACCATGCAAAAGTACAGAGGCACTGTCATCTCGTATGCAACCTATACAGCTCTCATCACCACAGTCCCCATAGTTAGAACGGCTGCAGCTGTCGTGACAATCCTTGCAGATTATAACAAAAGACTCAACCAATAAGGGCATTTTCTCAAGTAGAGGGGTCCGGCCAGCATCGACTTCTAGCACCAAAGAAGCAAGATTCGGGGCAAGAATTTGAGCTCGGAAACTCCGGTTGAATGTGGCTCTTTTGATACTTAGATGCCTTATGGACTGGGATGAGATCCTTTCAACATGCTCGAAGCTGCAGTCTTTAATCTGTAGATCTTGCAACTCAGGACATCTGGAGAAGTCAAGAAAACCATCATTGAACACTATGCCACGGAGCTTGAGGTTGGTCAGGTGCCTGGAGGCGAGGGGTGGGTCCTCCGGCCGCATCCGAACACCATTCCCATGGAAGATGAGCCTCAAGACCTGGACTTTGCACTGCACGGCGTACCTGACCCAGAGCCTCACGTGCCGAAAGTCAATATCTTCTCCAGTGACCCTGAGCTCAAATGTTTCCAAACGTGAGCTTCCACGTTGAAGCAAGAAGCTGTACACAAACTGCCTGACCTCCTCGAAGGGCACCGGCGCCTCCCCGTCGGCGCCGACGATGCGCAGGCGCGTGGCGGACTTCCAGAGGTGTCGCCACCGCTTGGCGAGCACGCAGGTCTGAACGGCCTGCTGCGCGGGGAGGAAGGAGAGGATGTGGTGTAGAGTTTCGTCCGGGAGGGTACCGATGCGGTCGCCGCCGCTCGCCGGAGATATCCGCCCCGCTCCCTTCGGCGCTTTACCGGCAGGCATTCCGGCCGGCGAGCTCCAAGATTTGGGGACGGGGCGGATTGGATGAGGTTCTGCGGGTAGCGGCGCGGACGAACTGGGGAGGTGCTGCGGGGTGGGGCCGTGAGGGGAGGTGCTGCTTCGCGGCTACTGTAGCTAGGGTGAAGCCATACCTGCTGGCTGCTGCAATGGCGGAGGCGGAGGCGGCGGCGGCGTCGCCGGAGGTGGTGGAGGTCGTCGGGACGGAGGAGGATTTCTTTGCCTTCGTAGAGCGGCCTCAGTCTCAGTCCAGCAGCACACTCGGTTGGGCAGCAGCAGCAGCCCATGAGTCCGTGGGCTGGGCTGGGCTGCGGCGAAAATCGGATTGGGCCAGGGGCTGTGAACAGGGCTAGGAGTCATTGTTTTTTTAGTCTCAACAAATTCAACGATGCAGTGGATGCACGAGCACAAAGGCCGCTATACAGTTTTTTAATCTCGAAAACAATAAAAAAAAGACTACTCCTATCTTTACTTTTTGTGCAATACACAGTGTATTCCTTATCGATTGCAATACACAGTGTATATATATAACCAAGAAATATTATTATCATCATTTTTTTGTGCAATACACAGTGTATTCCTTATCGATTGCATGTGGCTCGAGTTGTGCAACCAGATTGATAGCCCAAATTGGATGACCTGGCAGACCAAAAATCATCTGATGGCTTCCGTCTCTATCTCCCGCCAAAGAACAGAGATACTACTTAAATCTATCTCAAATTATAAGACGTTTGATTTTCAACCTCCAGTTTATCCCTCGTCTTATTCAAAACAAAAAATATGTAAAAATAGTCAAATTTAAGTCATTTTTGAAGAACTTCTATTAACAAATAAAACCACGTAAAAATATTATTTTGAACAATTTTTTGAATAAAAAAATGGTTAAATTTGATGTCAAAAAGTCAAACGTCTCCACCTGAAATTTATATCACAGTCTCATCTCATCGTGAGCCACCAATTCCAAACAAAAGCACCCAAAACCAATCCAGACACGTTGATTAATTAGGCCACCCTCAATCCAATGCCTCATCTACCGAAACCAGTCCAGCCCCTGCCCGGCGGCACCGTCGTCTTCAGGTCGTCGAACATCGCTCGCCGCTAACCCGGCCACAGGGCTCAAGCTGCACCCGGACGAGACGCTGGCCGTCAACTGCGTGCTCTTTCGGCACAGGCTCGGCGCCGAGGGCGAGATCACCACGTGTCCACGTTCCTGATCGCGGTGCGCAAGAGAGGAGGAGCCGGGAACAAAGGGGCCTGCAGCAGTGGCGGCCACTGCACGCCGTGTGCGGCGTCGAGGTCGACGACGTGGACCGGCCGCGCGCCTGCGCTGCGCTCAGGTGCACGAACCCCGTGAACGACACGATCTGGCTGCACGTTTAAGTCGGTCAACTATCATGGCGAGGCTAGGCCGGCGAGGGCTCGGGATGGCTTCCACGACACGGAGAGAGCGTGCACATGAACGGCATTGTTGCACGGCATTGAAGACCGGCCTGCTAGTGTTGATGGCGGACAGGAGCTGCAGCGTCCTGTCGCAGTCGTCGCGAGGGTCCACGGCACGTCAAAGGAAGCTGGGATGGCGCGCGGCGCGAGGGTGGACCCGACCGGACGGCAGAGCGTGCGAGCGCAGGGAACGGCCGCCGGGTCGCGTCGAACGCTTGGCGTCCGCTGATAGGGGAGCAGCGCGGCACGGTGCGGTGCGAGGAGCAAGGCCGTGGGATGGGCGTGGCTGACCGCGGCGCAGCGCGCGGAGTCGCTCTCCAACCGGCACAACCGGCACCGAGGCGGCAGAGGCGCGATGCCTGGGCGACGTCGCGGCGCGGACAGAAGGACGCCAACCGAACGTTTACGTACATCTACAGGCTTTGGACGCATCCGTTCTGACGCTTCCATTTCGAACGGGATCGAACGTGCTACACGAAAGTTGATGACCTTGACTTGATCTACGATTCATGTTTAAGGATCAAGATCAGAAACCAGTCGGTTAGATAGATACTACACGGCAGAGAGGGCTGTCACGCTAAACATTGACAGCAAACGCAGAGGTACCTCGCTAGCCGAACTTGCTCTCCATGCAAGTGGCCTGGAGCTCGCCTTCGAGGTGCAGCATCCTCGCCATGGCCATGAGAAGCTCGGGCCACTCGCAGTACAGGACCTCCTCCATCCCACCGCCGCCGGCATCCTCGTCGTCGTCGCGGTACTCGTGCAGGTGGCTCCTGACGTTCCGGTTGAGCCGCAGCAGGTCCGACTGCGTCCGCCTGTACTCGTGCACCTGCACGTTCGCCGCCCACTGGTTGATCCGCGCGTTCGCCCTCGCCGTCTCCAGCCAGTCGCCCTCGTACGGCAGCCCCGCCAGGACCCTCCGCTTCTTCGCCCGGTCCGTGCGCCCCAGGTGCTTCACGATCCTGTCGTGCAGCATCAGGAACGCCTCCGTCCTGCAGTGCAGACACCATCACCCAATCAAGTGATACCACAAATGATAATTTGTTAAAAATGGCAGTCGTCGGGAACAAGAATCTCACCGGTTTTTCATCGGCAGCAGCGCGGGGTTGTTGACGATGAGGAACTCGTCGTCCATGGCGAGGTTGCCGCTCTCCAGGAGCGCGAGGAACTCGCGGTAGTCCGGCGACAACCTGCTGGCGACGTCGCCACCGGAGGAGATTCTAATAAGCGCCTGCAGGAGCCTGGACAGCTGCTTGTAGTCGTCTCTCACGCGCTCGACGCCGAAGCCCTTGGCGGTGAAGCTGACCCCGCGTAGCTTGACGACATTGCCGCCGCCGCCGATCCAGACGTTGGACACCTGCAGCGGGGCGGCCAGGTGCTTGCCGACGGCGTGGTGGCTCCGCAGGATCAGCGCGAGCTTCCGGGTGATCCTCGTGGCCTTGTCGGAGAGCCGCCAGAAGTTCTTGGCTGGGGCTGCTCCCAGCACGGGCACCTGGACCAGCAGCGGGTTCGCCTTGGCGTAGCTCTGCGCACTGCACAGGCCCTCCGCGGACGACTCGTCGATGTCCTCGGTGCTGTGCTGGCTGTGACCATGGATGGAATGCAAAAATGACTACTCTGAAGTCTGTCTGGAACAATCGATGGAGCAGGAAGCAACAAAGTGCAGAGCAGGGAAGAGCAGCATCTCACTTGGATTGATACTGAGACTGAGAGTCCACCACTCCGCTGTGACGAACACTCAAGGAACCGTCAGCCGCCTGCCGAAAATACCCAATCATCACTCAAATATTCAAGTGAAATGTAAAAAGATTGGCAGATTGCAGCTCAGTGACAAAGACTCCCACAAAGATGGGCAGAGGAGGATCCTAATCAGTTTCTTCAGTTCTGGACAAAGAATAATCTGTGGTATTATTCTTTTACTGTGAACTAGTAAATGACAGTGTTGATTGCGAAGATCTAAACATGTTTTCAAGCGTTTGGCATTCTGCTGAGCTGCAGCCGAGGCATTGCCAGAACAAGAACACACAACACAGCAGGGAAAACAAAGTAAAGAAGGCAGCAGGGATGTGGATTCGAACGAACGAACCTGCGTCAGGCCCAGGGCGGAGGCGATGAAGGCATTGAGGTCTACACCCTGCTGATGACGGCGAGGAGCGGTGGCGAGTGGATCTGGAATCACCAGCATTGAAGTACCGTCTTGACGACGGCCTCTTTCTTCGTCGTCTCCCCTGAAGCACTTGAGGGCGTTCCCCATGGAGGATCACTGTCTAGCTTCTGCTTGGCTTTGTTCAGCTACCGAGCCGGCCAGGGAAGAATGGGGGTTGCGGTAGTACCAGTACTACTGGACAAGAAGAAAAAAAGACACTTGACCCGAGGCCGAGACGCTCACGGTTTCACTGTTCATGATGGCGTGAGCAGCTTCGATTGGACTTGAGATGACCATTGCGTGTGGTGCCCTGTGTTTTTTACCGGTGGCATCGAACCGACCGGCCGCTGGCGGAGGCGGTTTACCGGGCGGTTTGTACGGAAACCGCCCGGTAACCGCCCAATTCGAATTCAAATTTGAATGGCGCGGTTGTCGGTTTTACGCGGTAAACCGGCCGTTTTTCCGGTAACCGCTGCAAACCGTTTTTTTTTTGCTTGAATAAACACTTTTCTTGGGTAGTTTTTTGGCACCTATTAATGTTCACATGCAACACAATACGGTACTAAATAGCATAAGTCACCAGCAACAATATTTAGTCGAATACAAATACATAGTCCGTTACAACTACAAACCGATACGTAGTCTCATACAAATAAATCGTCGCATACAAATACAGCCACGTCGTCGCATACAAACACAACCACATAGTCTCATTCACTATGGAGGATGTATGGGAAGACCCCATATCGGCACGACGCTTGATATTCGGCGGTGGACATAAGAGAGATGCCCTGCTCCTGGAGCAGTTCAGCCTTGTATTGTTGCCAAGTTTTGCCCGTCCATGCTGCTGTTGTCTCCCAATCCTGAACTAATGTTCTATAAAACTCGGGATCTTCCCATTCAAACACCCATTTATTAGCGGGCCGCACGCTCACGTCGGGGAATGGGATAGCTATAAGTGGGTTTGTGAGGTATCTTTGTAGGAGGAAGAAAGTACCGGGGGGTGTCGTAGTCCGTCGGTGCATATGATCTCCTTTGCGATGACGGTTGCCCATGGTCACAGTCTTGAGTACAATGTGTGAAGTCGGTCTCGCCTACAATCAACCATAATTAGTAGGTATTGACAGAAAAAACTGTGCGAATGTAGGTGCAATGGATACCTGTGAAATGAAGACCTGCGTAACGAGGATCACCAGCATCACTACCACCACCACCACCACCACCTTCATAGCCACCACCACCACCTGCATACCCACCACCACCGCCACCTTCACCACCACCGCCACCGCCACTGCCACCGCCACCGCCACCGTCACTGTCATCGTCAGTACTGTCAGAGTCACCACTAGCACGAGCCTGGCTATCCTCAGAATAGTATGGCTGGCTCTGCTGCTCATCCTCGTCTACGTAACCGCTGGTCACCGGCTTTCTTTTTCCTTTTTTCTTTTTCGTTGACCCTTAGGAGGCGACATGTGCATCTTTCTCTTCCCAAGGTGACTGGAACCCACATTGTGTTGGGCCCAATCACCGCGTTATCATGCCCATGTAGCCCGACGTAGATCGTCGGGTCTATTTGGTCACTTGGCAACACAAACGAATCGATCCACGCAAGTCATAATACAAGATGTCATATATACCCAACAAAGACTTTTTTATGTATATAACACGACAACATGTGATGGCGGAGGGACGTCGACTTCGTCGAGAATCCTCGTCAAGGATTTGGGAGAACTGTTGGATCTACCATACTCCATCCATTCCCTAATCGGATTCCTACGGTCATAGGCGAGATTTGTGCGAACTGCTCAATAAAATCTACTTGATCATGCCTTAGTGGGGTCACATCCGCAAGTCGCGTGCGAAGGTTGTCTTGGACATAAACAAGCTTGTTTAGTTTCTTATGGGACAACCTATTGCGAACCTTCGTATGCGGCAAGGCAAAAGTACTCCAGTTCCGCTCGCATCCACTTGAGGAGATACATTGTGAAACAAGCCGCAAAGCAAGGCGCTGCAAATTAGGAGTATGTCTCCCAAATATCGTCCACCCTTTGGGCTGCAAGTGCAACAAAGCATGTTAGCTATATATCCAAATATAGGAAACCAACAAGGTGTCGAGGGTACTCTTACATGGGGAGGTCTGTAATCTGTGCCATTTTACGTGCCGGTTACGTGCCAAACTCACCAACCTTTTGTCGAAAAACCTCGGCCTCAACGCCTTTGCATGGCGGTGTTCACATCCGTCATTCTCGAGAAAAGCCTCCTTGAGTCAGAAAACATCGTCAAACTTGGTTCCATAGTGTATGCAACCTTTGGATTTAGAGCAGAATTTGCAACATATTGAGTCAAATAAGCAACATGTTGAACATATATAGCGGGAGGAATAAATATAAGTCGTATATATCATACTGGACCCACATACGTCCCTATGTACACGTCACGAATCCGTCGGTCCATTATAGCTTCATACTCTTTCCATGTGTGCTCATTTCTTCCAAAGAACGCATTTGCATCTCAAGTTTGCGGTTACGGAACTCGAAGACCACTTGACACATGTTGGCCTCCTTGTCTTTATCGGCGAAGGGAAGGAACTGTAAATTGGTGCAAGCTGTTTCACGAGATGTATCCCAATCCATCCCACCACTCCACGTTTGACATCCTTGGTCGAGCATACCGACCTTCATCGTATGTTGCCCACTTGCTTGCCAAAAACTCGGGAGATGCCATCCACTTTGCATGAACTACGAACGTTCTGACGAAAGTTTGTCTAGAAACATGTAGTTGGTCCCAAATCTAGTGGCACACCACTTGACCAACTCACCGCTGATTGCTTTCCTCATCATTGCATTCAACTTATTATGGTTGTGCAACCAAGTTGAAATTCGCTTGCATGATTTTATCATACTGCATGATCGGGCCTCTTTCCAATATCCTTCAACATCAAGTTTATGGTGTGTGCCGGACAAGGTGTCCAAACAATGTGTTCAAACTCATCTTTCGGAGCGTTGCAAGCTTTCTTGAAGTTGGAACCATTGTCGGTGACCACATGGACAATATGCTCGGCGCCAAGCTCAAGCACCACCTTGCGAATCTCTGAAAAAGAAGCACAACATATTAGCATCTTGTACGTATCCGCGAGAAAAAAAAAAGGATAAGAAGACAACAATGTTTAGGAGGTGCGAAGTACGAGATAGTCCGCATCTTGAGTTAATCCAGTTGCATCAATAGATTTGTGAAACCATGTGATCCCATTGCAATATATCAGAAAGTTTATGACACTCATTCTAGTGGGGCCCGTCCAAGAATCACACATCAACGTGACGCCAAAGGTGGGCCACTCGGTCTTAAACTTAGCGTACCTAATCTGCAAGTCTTTCTCATTCTGATCGAGGTACTTGCCATCAATCTCCCTTCCAGTGAGTGACATGATGCCTTCACTTTGAAACCATAGGCAAATAATGAGAATATGCAAAGATAAAAAATGCCGGAATCTACAACTATAGGTACTTACCATGCTTCGTGTCTCTCGGACCGCACCGACAATGTAGGGATTGTGCATTTCTTCTGGGATTCCTATGTAATGGAACCACTTTGACCAAGCTTTACCAATTGCTTCCTTTGCATTTTCTCCCTTATTTGTCCACTTGCCGGTATCAATCCTTGGTTGGTACATTCCTCTACTCCACCCATTCTTTGCATTATAGTCATCCACCACCACGGAGTCTCCCTCTCGTGATCTGCTCTTCTACTAAACATCCTCCGAATAGGATTCCCCCACGCGAACCACCACCACCACCGGCGGCACCACCGGCACCGCCACTACCACTACCCCTCCATGCTCATAATGACCTCCTCTCGTCGAACGGTTTGTTCGTAGTCATCTTGTGTTCTCGACATGTTCATTGCTTTGCGCATCCGAGCCTCATATTCCTCATCACCAAGGGGCTGGTTTCCCTGTTGTGCGGCCGCCTCTCGTGCCGGCTTTACTCGAGCCGCTCATTGGTTAATTCCGTAGTTCGTCAAGCTCTCGCCGAAAGTAGGCACGCACATGCGGTGGCACTCTGTTGCAATGCACGACATTCGCCCCGCGCCCTGCCAAATGCTGCTTGAATCTAGTGCAACCACCGCCACGTTTCGTCGCTTTACTGAAGCGCAATACCATCCGGGAGCAAGGTTTTGACCATGCTCCCATACAGGATCGTGGGGTCTGCCCGACATTGTCTACCTGCATGAACGAACAACAATATAGACATACCAATATATAAATACACCAAGTGCACAAAATGTATGTCAAGAATATATATCAAGTCCCTAAGTCACTAAGTCACACCTAAATTCCATGTATCTCAACATTATATAACAAAATAATACATGCATCATACCCCAAAATCCTACCTAAATCATACCCTACACTATAAAATCCTACCTAAATCATAGATCGGGCCCAAAATCATAAACTACAAGCATATCCTACCTAAATCCTAGAGCTAAAAGTACTCTAAACAAAAAAATAAAAAAAAATAGCTTACCTACTCTCCGGGCGGTTCCGCGCTAACCGCTCGGTTTACCGCCCAAACCGAGCGGTTAGCCGCTACTCGGGCGGTCTCGATGTGCGGCCGGCGCCCGGTAAGCCGGGCGGACCGCCGGTAACCCGCCCCTCCGCGGCGGTCGGGCGGCGGTGGCGAGCGGAGCGCGGGTCGGACGAAAGCGGGGGGTTTTACGGGGCGTTGACCCCCCGCCCCGAGTCCCGGCGCCTTATGCGCCCTATGGGGCCTAATGGGCCTCATGGGCCTTAACGGGCCGGGACTTTTTTTAAACCAACTGAAATTTGAATTTTTTCATATGAAATGACCTCCAATTTGACTAATTTTTACACCATTGGCTTCTATAATTCGTCAGCTATTTTTAGGAATTTTTTGAGCATTTTTTTTCAAAATTCGAATTTGAAATTTGGGCCGGTCCGAACCGGACCGAACTGGAACCGGACCGGCCCGGGAAGCTCAGTTACCGCGGTTTACCGCGGTAAACCGACCGGTAAAAAAAACACAGGTGGTGCTTCAGGACGGCAGAGGTGTGGCAGTGCTACAGGCAATAGTATTTTTTTTAGCAGTGCTACAGGCAGTGGCAATGGTATTTTTGTATAAAAGAATGTAATTTTAGGATACGTATTAGTCAATGTCTTCAAATAAATTTACTAAAAAATATATTTTATGATTAATCTAATGATACTTAGTTTGTATTTTTTATAGATCTAGTTAAACTTTGAACTTTACATTCTTTTATGGATGGATGAAGTATTGTCTTAACAACTGTCCACCATGGCCTCAACAAAATGGTAAACCAGAGAATGATTTTTGGCTGAAACCGGGTTCTCTAGTTTGGTTTTGCATTTAGGCCTACATGATTTGGGTGAAAATAGGGTAAATCGTCGTTGCGGAGCCGCGGCTCATGGCGCCATACAGAGCCACGGCTCAATCGCCGGTGCTCTAGGGGATACCCATGAGGGCGACGATGTACCTGGTGTACAGCTAAATTGCATCGTTTCTACTGTTCGTGCACCTGAGCACAGTGGCGTCACGCAGCGGTTGCATATCGTCAACCTCGATGCCGTGTTGGGGTTGTTGCTACTGCAGATATTGCCTACCGTGCGTACCTTGTGACCGTCTCTGTATTTTCACCGGCTCCATCAACCTCCTCTTCTGTTTCGACCCGCTCCTCTTCCCCTGTGCGTCGTGATCAGGAACATGGCGATCTCATTGCCGTCGCCGAGCCTGTGTTGCAAGAGTACACAATTGATGGTCAGCGCCTCATCTGGGTGCAGCTTGAACCCTGTGGCAGGGTAAGCGGTGGGCAGTGGAATCAATGACAATTGTCCAGATAATTTCACCCCAACTCCACGTCTAGATCTATTTTGGCCAGTTTTAGAGTAGGAGAAGAGGTACTCAAAATTTGATCCAAGGATCTAATAACTCCATGGAGTTAGGTTGGTCCAATATTTTTCTAGAATTAGAGTGTTTAGCCAGTTCCACCAGACTTTGACCTAGAGTCCGGTTCTATAGCCATGTCAAACGCGCCCTTAATCAATGCATGTATGGCTGAACCGGTGTGGGTTTTAGTTCGGATGTTGACTTCAAAATGTTGCCTTCAAACTCAAAACTATGCTCATTCTTTTTGGGTGCTTTTGTTTCGAACGGATATCCCATGATGAGATGAGGCTGTGATTTAAATTTGGGTCAATATCGACGGTAAGGGCACTTACAATACAAGACTCTATCGTATCGTAGAGTCCAAAACTATTTATTACTCTCTTATTTGTTGTGTTTTGATAATGTGGCGGTATATTTACCTCAAAGATTGTGGACTTAGAGTCTAAATAAGACTATGATAGTCCTGTCATTAATTATTAGAGTCTTTTATTGTCGGTGTTTCGTACCCCGGGGGGTATAACACCAACGAGTAAATTTTTATGCGTGCTCCCTAATCCGGATGGTGATGCAAGATGGACACAAGCGTTTATCCTGGTTCAGGCAAAGAATGCCCTACGTCCAGCAGAGGGGAGAGTTTTGTATTATCTTGCACCGGGGTGCTTGTACAGGGGCGAAAACAAGCGAGTCCTGAGACTTAGCGTGCGTGGAAACGCGTTGTGAATGAAGGTGTCAAAACTTGCCCTAGACTAGGCCCTGGCATCCCCTTTTATAGGCCAAGGGGAGGCTCAGGAGTACAGAGTAGATATGGCTGTCGTGGCGTGACGTCGAGCTACATGCACCGTGTCAAGTCGTCGAGGCTGTAGGACGCTCCGCTTGGTGCGCTCGAGCACTCGTAGCGGCGTGGTTGATGATGGCCTGCTCGTCCTTCTTGGTCGTGGGCTGACGTAGTCGGGGTATGGCAACTTGTCGTAGTCAAGCACGTGCGCCCGGGAACCCCGCAGTATGGTCGTCGAGGTGGGAAAGACAGAACACTGTGTGTCCCTCGTTCAGGTCGCGTCCGTCACCGCTCCTCGAGTGGTTGGAAGCTGCCTCGAGGAGGCAGTGATCCGAGCGACGGGACCGGACGACGTAGTTGGTGGTACGGAGTGTTGATGATGGCGTCAGGAGAGAGTGCCGCACGTGCCACAGTACTCGGCGTGGTGTAATAGTGTAGCCTGGCACGCCTGAATCCCGGGTATGGTCAGCGGAATAGGAGAAGCGACCGGCGTACTTCTCACTGTATTACGCTCTGTAGCCATGGGGTTAGGTGGAGCAGGCATACCTCTAACTATTACACATACTGTAGCCATGTGCGTGCCTTGGATAGGCAATGATTGTAGGCGGACTCGAGCGGGCGCTCGCTCGAGCGTTTTCCGTCCCGCTCGGCGGGGCTGTTTGCTCGAGCGGTTTCCGTCCGCTCGAGCGGCTTGCTTACTCGAGCGGTTTACGTCATCGTCTCGAGCGGTCGTACGCTCGAGCGGTTTCCGTACTTCTCGTCGAGCGGGTGAGCGGTTCTTTGCTTGAGTCTCGGGGGAGGTCGAGGCTTTGTGGGCACGATGTTTGGGCCGGCCCGGCTTTGAGGAGGATTTGGGGGTTTCCCGGCGTCGGGATTTTTTTGAGGGAGAGAAGTGAGACTGATTTGCTTGTCCCTAATTCGCCTTATTTAGGACCCCCTAATCTAGGTACCCGACAGTAGCCCCCGAGCCCTTGCTTGATTGTGAAAAACTTCAAGCAAGGGATCATGAAGTGGAGTTGAAGTACCTAGATTTAGGGTTATGTCGCCTCGAGGAGCTTACTTTGTTCTTTCTCCGTGGGGGGCGCGCGGCGTTTCCCGCGGGGGTAGCCCGAGGCCCCAGAGGAATGTGGTATTCCTCTGGGGGCTTTGAGATGAGTGATCTTGGGCAAAAGTATTATTAATTGGAGTTGTAGCATCTCGGGGTAGGAGATTTCTGTTCAACTGTTCGAGCCCCCCAATTTTTCCTACTCCTCCCGTGTCGAGGGAGGTTTTGTGTGACTCGAGCCCCCGAGCCCTGAATGGCTGGGCTGGAGTTGTGGTCCAGTTCCTCGCTGGGCCTCTTGGATCAGATCCAAGTGGTGAGAGATCTGACACTACCCGCGATCGAGCGAGCGCCATACCTCCCTGTGGCCGATGTCGGGCGGTCAAGTGAGCTCGCCTCCTTTCGAGGAGACGGCCGTGGCCGGGGCGCTCTCATTAGAGCTGGGCGCTTAGTTTCCGAGGACCGGCCCCGTTCGAGGGGACCGGCGGCTCGAGTGCCTCCGTCGACGGGATCTCTCGGATACCTAGCGCCCCGCCTTGGACACGCCGTCTGGGTTCGAGGGTTCGTTCTCGAGCGGAACCTTTCGAGGGTTCCTTCCCATAGGCGCCCCTAACTCAGGTGCTCGAGGGCAGCTGTTCGAACCCGTCCGTGGGTCAGCCTCTGCTCCCTTGAGACTTACTTGTGGGACCGGGGTCCCCTGGGTTTCTTACCGTGCAAGGGACCGCCTGTCGGGACGTCCCGTCATTGCGTCCGTTCGAGTCGTATCTGTCCGTTGCAAGCGGCGCGCCTTTTAGGCGGAAACCGGCGCATCGTGGCGATCGTGGCTTGGCGACGGTTCCGCTCCGTCTCGCGTTGCGTGCGCCCTGCAAGTGGAGTAGGTGGCGGTTTGTCAGGGCATTTAATGCGGTTACCGTTTTTCGTCGAGTCCGCCGGGTGCGCGCGGCCGTTGGATGGCGCAATCTGGGCCGTTGAACGTGGTTCACGCGGATCGTCTTGGGCTCTATAAATATGGAGGGGTAGGCTCCCGGTCCTTCTTCCCCGCATTCTTGCCTTCCCTGCTGCTCTCTGCTGCCAGTTGCGCCCTGCTGTAGATCCAATCCGCCACCGCCGTCTTCTGCAATCGCCGCCGCCACCGCCGCCCGTGACCGCCGGCGCCGCTCTAACCCGTAATCGCACCTATCTTCTGCGCCACCGCTCCTGGTGCCACCGTTCCCAGCGTTCCGCCGCCGTTGCTCTCACCGTTCCGCTTCCGTCACTGTCATGGGGAGGTCATCCAAGAGGACGGGCCAGAGCTCCGGCCAGGGTGCTGGTGGCAGAGGCAAGGGCAAAGGCAAGGGCGCCGCCAAGCCTTCGTGCCGGTGGTGATGGCGGGACGCGCTCCGTGGCCTCGGTCTACGGTGGACCGAGGGAATCTTGCTCAATCCGGTGAACGGCGGATTACTTCCGCCTAATCCGGCGGAGGGGTTACCGAGTGGAGGGTGCCGGACGATGGCGACCTCGAGCCCAATCCCCGCGGGGCTACATTCGAGCTTCATCGGGTTCCACCGGCGGGGACTTGGTGCGCGGCCGAGCCGCTTCATGCGGGCGCTCCCCCACCATTTCGGGGTCGAGCTCCAGCATTTCAACCCCAATTCCATCTCGCTCGCGGCTACCTATGCCGCCGTGTGCGAGGGATATTTGGGGATGGCGTCGCAGTGGGACCTGTTCACCCACGTCTTCAAGGCGACGCTCTTTACCAAGGCGGTGAAGAGCAAGAAGGCCGCCGACGACGACGGTGATGATGATGACGAGGAGGAGGAGGAGGAGAACGAGGAGGAGAATGAGGAAGAGGAGGAGGAGAAGGAGAAGGCGGTGCAGCCGAAGATCCGCCGCTATGTTCGAGCGGGTTCCTGCTCGCTCGGGCTGAAGAGGAAGGAGTGCTGGCTTTACGGCACGTGGTCGTCGAACAACTCCATTTGGGACCGGGAGTGGTTCTACCTCCGCAATGAGGGAGGCCTCTTCCGGAGTACACCGGCGTCGTGCTTACCGCGCCTGGTTTCAACTGGGCGCACGGCCAGCCGGCGACGCGCCAGCCCCGCATGAACTCCCTGCTCGACGCCATTTCGAGCCTCCGCAACCGGAGGTCCGGCAACTTCTTCCTCAACATCGCTCATGTGGTTGCCGAGTTCCACAGCCGCCGGGTGCTCCCGCTCGCCGAGCGCCCGCTGCGGCTCGACCAGATGACGGAGAACGCCGACCCTGCGGCGCTTGCGGCCAGCAGGATGTCCGATGAGCCCCTCCCGGTTGCTACGATCGTAGCTCGGGTGCGTGACGCGATCGACGGGGGGAGGAACTTTGGCGAGAACCAAGTCGGCCTCTTCCGCATGCGTCCGGAGTACAACCTGCTCGGCTACGTAAGTTTTCTCGAGATCCTCTTTTCGTCATTTCTTTTACTCGAGCAATCCTTATCGAGGCCTGTTCTTTTGTCCAGAATATCAACGACCACGCGGAGTCGAGGCCCCCGGTGAAGGAGGACGCGCCCGACCGCGAGGTAAGACACCTGAGGGGCGAACGAGCGCATACTGCCGTGGTCTCGAGGAGGGAGGAAAAGGCGCAGAAGGCCCGTGCGCTAGAGGAGAAGGAAAAGCGTAAAGCTAGGCGCCGCCGGGAGCGTGAAATACGCCTGTCGGCGGATCCGACCGACTGGAGCCCTAGCCTCGAGTCGACTGATGAGGACGAGGGGGAGGATGACGAGGAGGACGACGAGGCGACCGACAGTGATGGCGCCACCGCCACTCGAGCCCTGACGCCTCCTCGCTCTCGCGTGCAGGAGCCCACTTTGGTGCCAGGCCGTCTGCGTGGCGACTCGTCGCTGGTTCGAGCTGGCCAGCAGGAGGAGTCGTCGAGCCGCGGCGCTCGAGCGCCGTCGCCGGCCCAAGCAGGGCAACGGGGTGGGGCGTCTCAACACTCCAGCCGCCGTACTCGCTCGTCATCGCCGGCCCAGGCAGGGCGACGGGAGGAGTCGCCCCGTCCCTCTAGCCATGGCGGGCGGGCGCTGTCTCCGACGCGGCGGGAATCCTCCTCCCGCCACCATCAATCTTCAACGGGCGCGCACGCCCGGCAGCATGAGGCTGCGAATGTGCGCACTTCTAGCTCTGTACAGTCCGGCGAGCAGCGCCGGGCTTCTTCCAGCGACCGCCGGGCCGAGCGGACCTCGACCCGCAGAACCCAGGATCCCGCAAGGGATTCCGTGCCTGATCCGGCCAAGGAGTTGGCTGGGATGGGGGCGGCCGCCAAGGTCTCGAAGCCCCCGAGCGGCGCAAGCAGCGGGCTCGTGGCCCCCAAGTCCTCGAGTGACTCGAGGGGGGCGACTGAGGCTCGGAAGCCCCCGAGCGCTTCGAGCAAGCCAAGCGGCTTGAGCAGCGCTACTCCGACCGCAGGGTAAGTCTTCTGGTCGACCTACTTCTTATCGCACTGTTTTGTTCGTGTGTGAGTACTTTGTCATAGTGAAATTTTTTTTGTTTTTCTCTTTCTTCCAGGACTAAGCGTTCCTTGCAGACCTTGCCATCCCTCCCCCACATGGTGCCTACTAAGAGGCTGAGGACTACGGGAGGGTTGCACGGCACCCCGTCGATGCCAGGTGGAGTGACTCTCCCTCCCTCTACTCTCATTTGGTTAGAGCGGGCCAAGGATGCGCTTAGGCGTGGCAGTCTGATGGCAGCTGCGTCCCGTGCAGGTGCCGGGGCCGTGGCCAAGGCAGCGGAGGAGAAGGACGCCACTACCACAACGGCCCCGACTATCCTCCCGCTCGAGACCTCGACGTCGTCAGGCGCGCTAGACGACGCGGCGGCGGGTGACCAAAGGGTGACGGCGCCAGAGCCGGCGGTGGGGGCTGGATCGGAGCAGCAGCCCATCGTGCTCGAGGAGAGTCCGAGCTCGGGCGCCAAGTCCTCCTGGCCAATCGGCCTGCGCCAACTTGAGGAGGGGCGCAGGGAGAAGGAGGGGGAGGAGACGCCAGCAGCCGCCGATCGACCGGTGGGAGACGTGGAGATGCCAGAGGCGGGACCGGTGCCTGAGCCTCAGCCGAGCCGGGCCTCAACCCCTCCTCGGGACATGGAGGTCGAGTCCTCAGCTGGGCAACGGGTTGATGAGGGTGAGGCCCAAGCTGCCGCTCGAGAGGGCGCGCTCGAGGAGCACCCTGCTGCCACACAGGAGGGGGAGAAGGCGGAGGAGCCGGTGGAGCAGCAGGTGGGACCGGTGGTACAGCCTGCCGCCGCTGGCGTCGAGGAGAGTCAGCCGCAAGTGGAGCAGCGGGCTGAGCAAGAGGAGCAGCAGCTGGAGGTGGTGCAGCCTGCCGCCGCTGGCGTCGAGGAGAGCCAGCCGCAAGTGGAGCAGCGGGCTGAGCACCAGAGCGGCGAGCAAAGGGAGGAGCGACTCGAGGGGCACCGCCTGGCGTCATATCAGGCGCCGCTGCCACAGCCGCGGTTGGGGGAGGTCGTGGTGCCTCACCTTGTGCCCGACTCGACGACGGGCGAGGTGGAGTTCACCGTTATGTCCGAGGCCGATCACTGGGAGGAAGCCCAGAGGAAGCTGACGGCGACTGCTATCGTCGACAGCCACATGCGGTCGGTTGGTCTCGGACCTGTTGAGCCCTCCAATGCCTCTATCGAAGAGTGGAGGCAGCTCGAGGCGCGAGCGCTCACCCAAGAGGCGTCCTCCTCCCAGAGCCAGCCGCAACGTCCTACGACCCTGGCTGAGCGGGTGGTGACGGCGGGCGTTGATTTGGAGGCGGTGAGGAGACTCCACTCCTCCATCGACAAGGGGATGCGGGAGGAATTCCCTCTATGGGAAAGGCCGCCACTGGTGCTCCCCGACCCTCTCGACCACGAGGCCCCTGCGATCGTGATGAACGATCAGAAGGAGCTCGAGGCGCATATGGAGGCCGAAGAGCGCCGGCGGTGGCTTGAACATGCTCTGAAGGCCGCTCTGTCGATCGTCTCCGAGGACCTGCCCCGGCTTTCTGCTGTGAGTACCTTTGAGCACGACCCCCCTTTATTTGTATTTGACTTATCGTTATTTGTATTTGACTTTCCCTCTTTCATGGCTTAGACGGCGCAGAGCTGCTCGTACGCTAAGTCGGTTCACATCCGCGCTCTCTGTGAGAGTGAGGACGAGATCCGGCGATATGTGCGCATGGGGCGGGATGCCGAGGCGGAGCCGCACCGTCTGCCCGGCTTCTTCGAGGCCAACGCCGCCCCGGACGCCGCCAAGGAGGATGCCAAGAAAGCCCACGACGAACTCGCTCGAGTGGCGCGGGGAGGCCGGGGGCGCGCGCGGGAGCGGGTGAAGCTCGCCCAAGCCGCGCAGAGGCCGAGACCGCTCGCGAAGTATGCGCGGCCGCATGCGGCCTTCGGCGGCTCAAGCGGGGACGCGGCTACCGCGCGGCTCGGGGCTATAAGGCCAAGCAGCGGGACATGGAGCAGCTCCAGAAGGAGAAGGCCGGCGTCGAGGCCTACGTGAAGGAGCTCCAGGCAACGATCACCCGGGAGGCTGCCGAAAAAGAGGCCCTTGCTAGCGCGCTTGAGGCGGAGAAAGAGCGGGCGAGCGGTCTCCAAACGGAAGCGGTCAATCTCCGTCTAGAGATGACGACGAAGGACCTCGCCATCCAGGGTGCCGGCAGGGCCTATGAGGAGCTGCGCGTGGAGAAACACGACGTCGAGCGTACCCTCCGGAGAAAAGAGGCTGAGCTCCAACGGGCGCTCGATCGCGAGCAAGGGCTCTCAACCCGCTGCACCGGTAAGTGCTCGAGTCTTTTAGTCCTTTTTCGTGCGTGGCTTGTACGTGTTGCTCGAGCACCTGATGGAGTACTTTTTCAGGCTTGGAGGCGGACCTGGCGGGTGCGCGCGAGTACGCCAAGTCCACCCATGCGCTGGCTGAAGGCGTGCTCTCGGCCAAGACCCGCATCACTGGCGCCATCGACACCCTTAGCGCCAGCTGGGGCTTCCCACCTGTGGTGGACGTCGAGGGGCCGGACGCTGGCCAAAGCTATGCCAGCCGGGTCCGCGAATTCGGCGCCTCTCTGCGGGGTCGTATCCAAGAAGCCCTTGTTTTTGCTGCGCGCCGGACGATGGCCATCTTCTACTCGGGGTTCAACGTCTCGAGGGAGGACGCCCGGACCGGGATGGAGGCCGTTGCGGGCGGCTTCACCTACGTCGAGGGCGAGCAAGAAGGAGGGGTCAACCCCCGGATCGAGCAGCTCAAGGCCGAGGCCGAAGAACCGGCGCCGTCTTGGAGGCGATCTCGTCGCATGAAGTCCTCCCGCCCGGGCGTAGAGTAGATTCCAACCGGCTGCGAGCCGTAATCTGGGCAACAAGGCCCTTGTAAGAAAATAAGTATTTTTGGCTATGAAAGTGGCCTAAGCGGCCTAAAATCTTGGCTCTGTGATTTGAACCGTTATACTCTAGTTTTTTCTTTGCGCTCGACATTATTTTCCACTTCCTTGCCTTTACTTTGTTTCGGCTAAGTGTTGGCGCTGCGCTCGAACCGCTTCGAGAGGGGTGAGTTAGGGTGCCGTAGCTCGGAAGCGTGGGAAGCCTTGTGCTCGGTCGCCCGGCTCGATGAGTTCGAGGTGACGCAAATATTTAGTCTTACGAAAAATTTCGAGGCGAGGAGGGGGGAAAATTATGTCGAGCCTCGTTTTCGAAAAAACTAGGTGTGTTTTTCGAGGACTTCGGGGGGTTCCCCTGGTCTAGCCCCCGAGGAGGGCTTGGCTTTGTGGAAACAAAGCCGAGCCCACCTTGCGTATGAACAAAAAGTAAGAAACTAACTGATTTATTCATACTAGCGGTACAATTTAAACGAAAATATGTACAAGGCATCGAGGCCTAGGGGAAAAAACGACGTAGCTGTTCGATGTTCCACGCGTTGGTGAGGGTCGAGCCTTTTTCGTCGGCTAGCTTGTACGTCCCTGGTTTCAACACCTTGACCACGATGAATGGACCTTCCCAAGGAGGAGTCAGCTTGTGGCGCCCCTTGCTGTCTTGTCGTCGTCGGAGCACGAGATCGCCGACCTTGAAATCTCTCTTGCGCACGTTCTTCTCGTGGTACTGCCGTAGCTTCTGTTGGTAGCGCGCAGAGTGTAGGAGCGCCGTGTCTCGAGCCTCTTCTGCTTGGTCGATGGCGTTTGCTAGCCTTTCCTGATTAGTCTACTCGTTGTAGGCCTTGAGTCGAGGGGACCCGTACTCGAGGTCGGTGGGGAGGACGGCCTCAGACCCATAGACTAAGAAGAACGGGGTGAACCCAGTGGCTCGACTCTCGGTCGTCCGCAGACTCCACAGGACAGATGGGAGTTCAGCTACCCACTTGTTGCCGTGTTTGTTCAAGCATTTGAAAATCCTTGGCTTTAGACCTTGCAAGATCATGCCATTTGCGCGCTCGACTTGGCCGTTAGTTCGAGGATAGGCGACTGCCGACCGGTTCACACGGATGTGATTCCGATCGCGAAGTCCAAGAATTTTTTCCGTGAACCTGGGTGCCATTGTCAGTAATGATGACGTTGGGGACTCCAAAGCGATGGATGATGTCGGTGAAGAACTCGACCGCTCGCTCCGAGCGGATGTTAGTGATGGGCTTGGCCTCGATCCACTTGGTAAACTTATCGATGGCCACGAGCAAGTGGGTGTGGCCTCCCGTCGTCTTTTTGAGGGGTCCAACCAGATCGAGCCCCCAGACCGCAAATGGCCACGTGAGGGGATCATCGGAGTGCGTGTCTTTGGAAGATGCGTTTGCTTGGCGTAGAATTGGCATCCCTCACACGCTCGAACCAGCTTGATGGCATCAGCAACTGCTGAGGGCCAGTAAAAGCCTTGACGGAATGCATTCCCGACAAGGGTTCTTGGTGCAGCATGGTGGCCACAAGCCCCCGAGTGCATGTCTCGGAGCAGTTTCTTGCCTTCCTCGATCGAGATACACCGTTGGAGTACACCAGTTGGGCTCCGTCGGTAGAGCTCTCTATCGTCCCCGTAAAGGACGTAAGTCTTGGCTCGACGAGCTAGTCGCCTTGCCTCCGTTCGATCTTCGGTAACTCCTCGAATGAGATACTCGAGGAATGGTGCACGCCGGTCGGTTGGTGGGGTCGTAGCTGGTCGATCTCCATGACCGTGGCCCCGTCGAGGGGGTGCGGTTGTGGGTGCGAGCTCAACGGCTGGCTGAGTCTGCCCCCCCGAGTCCCATTTTACGGATGGCTCGTGAAGATCTTTCGAGAAGACGTCTGGGGGTAGTGGCGCTCGAGATGAAGCGATTTTGGCCAGCTCGTCTGCAGCCTCATTGAAGCGCCTTGGGATGTGGTTAAGCTCGAGACCATGGAAACTGGCCTCCAACTTGCGTACCTCATTGCAGTATGCTTCCATCTTTTCGTCATGGCAACTCGAGGCTTTCATCACTTGGTCAATAACGAGCTGCGAATCGCCTCGAGCATCGAGGCGTCGGACCCCAAGCTCGATGGCGATGCGTAACCCAGTAACGAGTGCCTCATATTCTGCCATGTTGTTCGAGGCGGCAAAGTGGATGCGTACCACATAACGCATGTGTACTCCGAGGGGTGAGATGAAGAGCAGGCCCGCGCCCGCCCCTGTCTTCATAAGTGACCCGTCGAAAAACATGGTCCATAGCTCGGCCTGGATCTGGACTGGGGGGAGTTGGACGTCGGTCCACTCAGCGACAAAGTCAGCCAGTACCTGGGACTTGATAGCCTTTCGTGGGGCGTACGTGATGGTCTCGCCCATGAGCTCGGCCGACCACTTGGCGATTCGTCCCACGACTTCCCGGTTCCTGGATAATTTCCCCAAGTGGGAATGATGTTACCACCGTCCTTAGGGTGGCTAAGAAAGTAGTCTTTGGAGTTTTCGACGGGTGAGCACGATCGCGTAGAGCAGCTTTTGGATATGGGGGTATCGAATTTTGGCGTGCGAGAGCACCTCGGCGATGAAATATACCGGCCGTTGGACGGGGAGCGTGTGCCCCTCTTCTGTCTCTCGACCACTATGACCGTGGCGACCACACGAGTGGTTGCGGCAACATAGAGGAGGAGGGATTCGGCGGGTACGCCATCTCGAGCCGGTCGGGCGGCACGAGCACCGGCGGAGATGTGAGCATGCTCTTCGGCTTCGAGAGGGCCTCCTCGCCCGGGTGTCCAAGCAAAGTGCTCGGATTTTACGAGAAGCCGGTACTGAGAGGCAAGGCTTTTTCTCCCGGGCGCGCAATGAACCGGCGAGTGCAGCTAAGCATCCGGTGATCTTTGCACCCTTTCGGGTCTTGAATCGGCCCCATTCTCATGATGGCCGCAATCTTCTCGGGATTGGCCTCGATACCGTGGCCCGGGAGACGATATACCCTAACAACATGCCTCGAGGCACGCCGAAGACACACTTCTCGGGATTCAACTTGATGTTTTTAGCCGGAGGCATCCAAACGTCAACTTGAGGTCCTCGACAAGGTTTTCTACTTTTCGAGTCTTGACAACGATGTCATCGACGTAGGCCTCGACGGTCTCTCCTATGTGTTTCTCGAAAACATGGAGCATGCCCGATATGTTGCCGGCGTTTCGAAGGCCGAAAGGCATTGTGACATAACAATACATGCCCATGGGGGTAATGAATGAAGTCGCGAGCTGGTCGGACTCCTTCATTTTGATTTGGTGGTAGCCGAGTAGGCGTCGAGAAAGGAAAGTACTTCACAACCCCCGAGTGGAATCAACGATTTGATCTATTCGAGGTAAAGGAAATGGGACTTTGGGACATGCTTTATTTAAACTAGTGTAATCTACACACATCCTCATTTTTCCATTCTTTTTTCTCTACCAACACGGGATTAGCTAACCACTCGGGATGATGTACCTCCTTGATGAATCCGGCCTTCTCGAGCTTCTCGACCTCCTCGCGGATGATCCTACGCTTCTCCTCGTCGAGCGGCGCAGCGTTGCTTGACGGGTCTCGAACAGGACGGATCTCCAAAGGCGTGCTCGCGACATCCCTCGGTATGCCGAGGCATGTCCGAGGACTCCACGTAAACATGTCGGCGTTTGCGCGGAGAAAGTCGACGAGCACGCTCCTTCCTATTTGCGACGAGGGAGGTGCTGATGATCAGCGTCTTCTCCCCCGAGGAGCTTGGATCGAGCGGGATCTTCTTGGTGTCTTCAGCGGGCTCGAAATTGCCGGCCGGTCGCTTGGGCGTTGGAGCAGCGGCCTCAGCCGCCATGTGATCGAGCATCATGGCCAGGTCTTTAGATGTTCCCAGCACGTTTGTCAGTGATTCCCCGTTCTCGACGCACTCCACATCGCAGTGGTAGGCGTGCTCGTACGTGGAGCTGACAGTGATGACTCCTTTTAGTCCCGGCATCTTAAGCTTGAGGTAGGCATAGGCAGGGATCGCCATGAATTTCGTGTAGCACGGCTGCCCAAGATGGCATGGTACGTCCCCTCGGCGGGTACGTCGAAAGTTAAGACCTCTCGACGAAAGTTCGGCGTGTCCCAAAGACGACGGGGAGGTCGATGCGGCCGATCGTGAGCGCTTTCTTGCCGGGGACCACTCCGTGGAAGCCCCGGCGCTCGGTGGAGATCGGCTCTTGTGAGGCCGAGCAACGTGAGGGTCTCCATGTAGATGATGTTGAGGCTGCTACCTCCATCCATGAGAACTTTGGTGAAGCGGGCATTGAGGATGATCGGGGCGACGACGAGAGGGTACGAGCCGGGGTTGGTGACGTGGTCTGGATGATCATCACGGTCGAACGTGACCAGTCGAGGAATTGAGGCGTGGCGGGTTTCATGGCGAAAACCTCCCTGCGCTCGGCCTTCCGCTCTCGACGTGTCATCTGGGTGGTCGGGCCGCCGTAGATCATGTAGCACTCGGTGATGGGCGGATACCCGCCGTCGTCATCGTCGTTGGCTCGATCCTCGCCGCCCTTATCCTTCTTGCCATCGTCCTTGTCAAGGCCAATTTTCTTGAAGTAACCTCGAAGCATACGGCAGTCCTCGAGGTTATGCTTGACCGGTTCTTTGTGGTATGGGCAGGGTTGCTTCAGCATCTTGTCGAAGACGCCCCCATCCGGTGGGGGTCTAGGCTTCTTGCGCTCGGCTGCGGCCACCTCGTCTTCCACGACCGCGCGCTTGCCTTGCTGGTTGCCCTTCTTCTTCTTCCCGTTCTTTTTCTGGGCCTTGCTCGAGCCCTCACTGCCTCCCGGGGACGGCGTGGGCTTGTTCCCAGTTCCGCCAAAGAAGGCCCCTACGGCCTCGTCGCCGGCAGCGTAGTCGGCGACGACGTCCATGAGCTCGTTCACCGTCTTTGGGCGATTGCGCCCGAGCTCTCGCACGAGCTCTTTGCACGTGGTGCCAGAGACAAACGCCAGGATGACGTCATGGTGCAGGATGTGCGCGGCTCGGTGCGCGGCTTGGAGAAACGTCGAGCAAAATCCCGGAGGGACTCGAGGTATTTTGCTTGCGGTGCGGAGATCCCACGAGTTGCGGGTCGGATGTATGTGCCCTTGAAGTTCCCCTCGAAAATTCGGACCAGGTCGGCCCAATCGTAGATCTGATAGGGGGGAAGCTCCTCGAGCCACCGTCGAGCGGTGTCAGAAAGAAACAGTGGGAGCTGGCGTATGATTGCCTTATCCTCTCGAGCCCCTCCCAGCTGGCAGGCCAGCCGGAAGTCGGCCAGCCAGAGCTCTGGCTTGGTCTCCCCATTGTACTTGACCACGCTCGTGGGGGGTCGAAAAGGGTTTGGCAATGGCGTGTTGCGGATGGCTCGACTAAAGACTCGAGGGCCCGGCGGCTCGGGAGCCAGCCGGTCCTCGTCGCTGTCGTAGCGTCCGCCTCGATGGGCTTTGTAGCCTCGGTCCTCGGCACCCGCAGCCTTGCATCGTCGGTTGTCGTTGATGTCATGACGCGCATCTTGAGGTGCACGGTTGTCGAGGATGCGTTCTCGCGGGGGCCCTACCACCTCGAGGGGTGCCTCTTGGTGGACGGAACCCTCCCGCTCGTGCCGTGGTTGTTCAGGGCTGCTTCACGCGTCTCGAGGCCGAGCTCTCGGCCTGCTGGACGGCTGCGACTTGGAGGAGCCCTTGGATCTCATCTCGCATCCGCAATGCATGCGGATTCGAGGGCGCCGGCATGTCTCGCAGCGGCATAGGCCGCCGCTAACACATTTTGGCTTGCTCGAGGGAAGTGGGCGGCTCGGGCGGCGCTTCGGTCGCCCATCGTTGACGATGCGGTTGAAGACATCCGTGCCCTTCCTCGAGCGCCAAGAGCTCGAGGAGGGGCGGGTGGTTCCCGCTCAAGCGCGCGCTTGAGCGGCTCAGTTTGCGCGTTCCTCGTCCATCTTGGCCTCGATCTCCCGAGTGGGCCCATTGTGCTGCTCGAGCATCGTCTTCGGTCGTGGTTATCTTGGGCTTGTGGTGGCGGTCCGCGTGGCTCAATCACACAGCCAGGGCTGCGGCCGCGGCGTCCCGACCGGCCAGGGTTACGTGCCCGGTTGGCTGCGGGGACGGCCACGGCGCGCCATCTCCGGTCTCCTCATCCGACGGACGTTGTCGTTGAGATGAAAACACTCGCGAGCCGGGTCATAGCACCCGAGTCCGAGTCATCGGAGTGCGGGTTAGCGGCGGACGGCGTCCGGGGTCTCCCGTGCTCTCCTCCTCGATCCAGCGGCGCATATCCCCGACCGTGTTGCGGCGTTGCGAGCCAGGTGCTCTGTCAAACCCGCGGTCTACTGACGCCGGCCATACGATCTCCAGGTCCATGGTGGCACGCAGGAGGGGGCCGGGGCTCTCCTCCCGCGGTCCCATGACCGACCGGATCTCGTTGACATACGTGGTGGCGGCGTTAGTGAGCCCAAACGGACGCCTGCGACGAGCTCGATAGAGTTCGTGCGGCAACAGGTTGGGCGACGTCGGCCGCGCGCGCGCTCGAGGTGCCGTGCCGGGCTCTCTTGGTGAGCGCATGGCAAACGTGAAGCCGGGGTCCACGTCATGGACTCCCTGCCCATATGCCACCTCCTGCCGCACACTTGGCATCCCAACCGGGCGCGTCGTGGCGTCTGGCTGGGAGGGCACAAGAGCAAGGTGCTCAAGGCTCTGTGTCTGCTGGCGATGATGATGATGCTGGTGGCGTCGGCGACGTGGTGGTGAGCCATGGTGGTGCGGTCGGCGCGCGACCCCACCAGCGCGTGGGGGTGACGAGCGTCCCCCTCCCGGTTCACCGATCGAGAGTAGAGCCATGTCGTGGCTCCGGGCGAGCGACACAAACTCTAGACTCCCAAACCGGATCAAGTGGCGAACGGAAGCGAAGGAGTGGGCGATGCCATCCGGAAAATGGCGGGAATCGGGTGAAAACACGCGCTACCCCTACCTGGCGCGCCAACTGTCGGTGTTTCGTACCCCGGGGGGTATAACACCAACGAGTAAATTTTTATGCGTGCTCCCTAATCCGGATGGTGATGCAAGATGGACACAAGCGTTTATCTGGTTCGGGCAAAGAATGCCCTACGTCCGGCGAGAGGGGAGAGTTTTGTATTATCTTGCGGGGTGCTTGTACGGGCGAAAACAAGCGAGTCCTGAGACTTAGCGTGCGTGGAAACGCGTTGTGAATGAAGGTGTCAAAACTTGCCCTAGACTAGGCCCTGGCATCCCCTTTTATAGGCCAAGGGGAGGCTCAGGAGTACAGAGTAGATATGGCTGTCGTGGCGTGACGTCGAGCTACATGCACCGTGTCAAGTCGTCGAGACTGTAGACGCTCCGCTTGGTCTGGCTCGAGCCTGTAGCAGCGTGGTTGATGATGGCCTGCTCGTCCTTCTTGGTCGTGGGCTGACGTAGTCGGGGTATGGCACTGTCGTAGTCAAGCACGTGCGCCCGGGAACCCCGCAGTATGGTCGTTGAGGTGGGAAAGACAGAACACTGTGTGTCCCTCGTTCAGGTCGCGTCCGTCACCACTCCTCGAGTGGTTGGAAGCTGCCTCGAGGAGGCAGTGATCCGAGCGACGGGACCGGACGACGTAGTTGGTGGTACGGAGTGTTGATGATGGCGTCAGGAGAGAGTGCCGCACGTGCCACAGTACTCGGCGTGGTGTAATAGTGTAGCCTGGCACGCCTGAATCCCGGGTATGGTCAGCGGAATAGGAGAAGCGACCGGCGTACTTCTCACTGTATTACGCTCTGTAGCCATGGGGTTAGGTGGAGCAGGCATACCTCTAACTATTACACATACTGTAGCCATGTGCGTGCCTTGGATAGGCAATGATTGTAGGCGGACTCGAGCGGGCGCTCGCTCGAGCGTTTTCCGTCCCGCTCGAGCGGCTGTTTGCTCGAGCAGTTTCCGTCCCGCTCGAGCGGCTGCTTACCCGAGCGGTTTACGTCATCGTCTCGAGCAGTCGTACGCTCGAGCGGTTTCCGTACTTCTCTGTCGAGCGGGTGAGCGGTTGCTGCTTGAGTCTGGGAGATTCTGAGGCTTTGTGGGCCTGATAGCTGGGCCGGCCCAGCTTGAGGAGGATTTGGGGGTTTCCCTGGCGTCTGGGATTTTTTTGAGGGAGAGAAGTGAGACTGATTTGCTTGTCCCTAATTCGCCTTATTTAGGACCCCCTAATCTAGGTATCCGACATTTATAAAAAGATTAGTCGTCACGTATGCAATTGGCTCATTTAATAATGTATGCATATCTTTTGTATCTGTACCTAAATAATATATCCTCGCTATCGCTACAAGAATTTTCTGGTGTCATGACGATTACAAAAACACAAGCCCTAACTTTTAACTGTCACCTCCTTGATCATTGAAGTAGACCTAGCTAATCAGCCGAAACATCTTTTAACCTAGCTAATCACTCTCCTTTTGCTTTCCTTCTTTAAGGCTAACCTTGTTAGAGAATGAAAATCCCCGGACTCTAATCTCGATGATGGAATCCTCGTAAGCAAACTAGAAGACCCTACAAGAATTTCTGGTCACCACAAGTCAACTGGATCAACTTGTCCAACAAAGGCCCTCTTATGGACGGTGAACCTCAAATTTCAACCGCGAACACGAAGAACTATTTAAAGAAATTTTATACTAGAAAAAGAATTCAAATTTTATTTCATAGGCTTTGTTTAGATGTATGCAAAATTTTAAATTTTTTCACTCTCTCTTCATCAAATCAATCTTTGGATGCATGCATGTGACATTAAATGTAGGTAAAAAAATGAACTAATTTCACCATCTAAACAAGGCCATAATAAAAAAAGTAGGTAACGGCTCCCTAAAAAAAGGGCTAGGTGATCAACGTTAAATCTGTCTATAATCTTTTAACTGTAGGTGATCGTGGTCATTATCACAAGAGAATATGAATCCCTGCTAAAATTAAGATCTTTCTTTGGCTTATGCTGAATAATGCGATTCTTACAAAAGACAGCTTGCTTAGGAGAAAGTGGCAAGGGGACCCTAAATGCTATTTTTGCAGC
The DNA here is from genome assembly GCA_018135685.1 of Themeda triandra. Lineage (NCBI taxonomy): Eukaryota > Viridiplantae > Streptophyta > Magnoliopsida > Poales > Poaceae > Themeda > Themeda triandra. The sequence continues at coordinate 85,274 of JAENPR010000808.1, forward strand.
CATGATGAGAATATACTTCACTTGTTCAGATAAAGGAGAAGATCAGGAGACGAACAGGGGCACCGCTGACCTTGTAAGTTGAGATAAAGGAGCTACTGGAGGACAAGAAGATAAACCGGTTGTTGATGGACCTGGCACGATCTTTGCCTAGCTTGCTGTGAACTGTGCGTAATCCCTTTTACCTCTTAAAACTCTGTTTGTAGCTAACCGTTTGTAGGGGCTATGCTAGTCGTTGGAGGTCTCGGTTAGGTCGCTGTTATATTCGCAGTGTCCTGTTTTGATTTCTTGTGCTCTTTTGCTCTAGCTGGTCTTGTCTCATGTAAACCCCGGTTACATTGTATATTTCCGTTGCTGATGGAAATGGGGGTTGCCCTCGTTTTTTTTTTTTTTTTTTTTTTTTTTTAAAAAAAGTTCTATGCCGTTGATGCATCGTGACTCAAAGCCATCCGTATATATGGCCACCGTGCCGGCACGGAACGGCACGCGGCACGGCCGTGCCAACACGGCACGGCACTGCACCGTGCCGAGGCGTGCCGCCGTGCCGGCCGTGCCGTGCCTCCCGTGCCATGGGCCGGCCCCCGGCCACGACACGGCACATGGGCCGGTTTGCCGTGCATTGCCGCCACGTGCCACGGCAAATTTGGCCGTGCCGTGCCGCCCATGGCACGCCCGGTCAAAAACAGCTCTTGATTGATTTTTTCACAAGTCATTCAAAATTTGAATCATTTTCATCGATTTCAAACAAATATTATCAAAAGGAGCTGTTTTGTGCAATGGTGCCTCATTAAAACCCTTTCTAGGTAAAACTCACCCTTGTGAGAAACCCTAGAAAGGGAAAAAGAGTACACCCAGCTCAAAGTTGTTCAAGTATCAAGTTGTTCAACTATCCTATTACAATAGCTAGCCAACATCGGTGGCAATGGCAAGTTGTTCAAGTATCAAGCCATAGACCCGACATAGACTCAAGTTCTATCCTATTACAGAATTGCATGTTCAATTGTTCATCTTCATCTTCATGGACAGGGGCACTTGAGTCTTGTTGTCTCACCAAAAGATGGAGAAATTCCTGCAAAAAAAGAAGTTAGAACATGAAGATGAACAAGCAGGAAGAACTTAATCAATTGAGAACATGAAGATGAACATGATCATGAATCACTACTTTACCTTCTCCATAAGTCCATCTTCATCATCTTCATGTCCCAGCTCCTGGAGGCTGCAGTGAATCTTGCGGAATGCCGCCGGCGCCGCCATCACCTTCATCTAGGTACATGTTGTCGAACAGCTCTTCCAGTCGGCGTCCTCGGGTGCATGTTGCTCCTTTCTTCGCTTGGTCCCAATCCTTCAGGCAAGTGAGCATCTCCACATGCTCAGGCAACAAGCGCCGCCGCCGGTCTTCAAGTATCATTTGTCAATGCGGTGAAAAGCAGGACTCGAAGACACAGTAGATACAGGCACAGCAAAGTCAAGCAGATGATGCATCATTAGTGGGGCAGTAGGATAGTAAACACCAGACAACTCAACAGTTGCCAGGTAAAACACTAGCTAGCCAACATCAGTGGCAATGGCAAGTTGTTCAAGTATCAAGTCATAGACCTGACATAGACTCAAGTTCTATCCTATTACAGAATTGCATGTTCAATTGTTCATCTTCAAAACAGTTGCCAGGTAAAACACTTCAAGAAGCTGCATTATCATTTCAGCACAATGCCAATGTGCTGGAGTCAGCAATGCTTCACCAGTGCCAATCGAAGCCCTAGCAGCAAATTTCTTCCCACAACGTTTGCATATGGCATGTGTTCTCACCTCATTGTCATCAAACACCGCACGAAATCCTCCCGGCAAGTGAGTGAGCTTACCGGCATTGGAGGTACCATGAGTGTCCTCGGAGTCACGGCCGTCGCCGCCGGCCTCAAGATCGATCGGCTGGCGGCGTCCCCGACATTGATGCCAAACGCCCAGCGGCATCTTGATAAGATCGTCGTCGTTCTCGATCTCGGCTGCATATCCTCCACCTCCGCGGGGTCCACGGGGTCGGGGACGGGGCCGTCGCCGCCGAGGCGGGACCGTCACCGGAGTCGGAGTTGGCCGGTTCGGCCCCCGGCCCCCGCATCTCCAACATCGTCCCTCAACGGTGGGCGGGCGCCTCGCCGGGGACGGGGGCGCTTGGTTCTCATCGCGCCTCCGGAGGAGGACGACGACGCGTCGGGAACCCACTGCACGGCAAGAAGAAGAAGTCAAGAGCAAGAACAAGAACTCAAGAAGCGAGCAAGAACCGAGCAAGAAGAAGATGAACATGAAAGCGAGCAAGAACAAGAAGCGAGCAAGAAGAAGATGAACATGAAGAGCAAGAACAAGAAGCGAGCAAGAAGCGAGATCCACTTACCTAAGCCACCGGGCCGAGTGCCGGAGATGTGACCGGGGAGCCGGCATCCGGGCACAAGCGGTTAGCGGCAAGAGAGAATGACGAGACCTTGGTTAGACCGAGGCGAGCGGCGGCGGAAGAATTGAGGAGACAACAACTCACATGGTGTACGCCGGAGTATGAGGAGGAAGGGAAGGGAGGGGAAGAGAGGAGAAGCCGGAGAAGGAGTGGCCGGCGAGGTGTCGAGATCACGGATCCCGAGAGGCAGCGGCGAGCGGCGGCGGATCGGCGGATCGAGATCGAGATCGAGACCGAGAGACGCCGGAGTATGAGGAGGAAGGGAAGGGAGGGAAGAGAGGGAGAACCGGAGAAGGAGTGGCGGCGCAGTGTCGAGATCACGGATCCCGGGCCGGCGAGGGCGGCGGCGGCGGCGGATCGGCGGATCGAGATCGAGATCGAGACCCGAGAGAGAGGAGGAGAGTAGCGAGCGGGCCGCGCGTCGCGGGGAGGGGGAATGATTTAGGGTTAGGGTTGGGGAGGGTGGCCGGCCGGGCGGCTTATATACGGCCGCCTCTTGGGCTGGGCCGCATTGGAATGGCCGTGCCGACCGCCGTGCCGCTCCCCTGGCCGTGCCGTGCCCGTGCCGTGGCGCGTGCCAGGCCGGCGGCCCATGCACGGCGGCGGCCGTGCCGTGCCGGCCCATGGGCCGTGCCGTGTCGCCGTGTTTCGTGCCGTGCCGCGGCCCATGGGCTGGATGGAAATTTATAGCCATCCGTGATCGATGTTACCCATGGTCCGATCTTCCGCAAAGCCCAGTCTAGCAAAGCCCACGAACGAATGAATGGCCCACGGACGGACACATGGTTGGCATTGGCAGCCGAGCCGAGTGGTACTGAACAGACGAGCGCAAAGCCTCAGTCCCGCCGCAGCGCCGCCGCCGCCGATATGGCTCCACCATAGCCCCAGCAGCCGCGAACCAGCACTCCCCGCACGCAGCACCGCCGCCCCCAATCCGTCCGCGACGCCACCGGCAACCCCCCCGAAGCTGTTGCGTTACCAAATCTACCAAATCTACTGCTCTGCGGCCGCCGGAATGGCAGCCGGTAAAGCGCGCAAGGGAGCGGGGCAAGAAGCTCCGGAGAGCGGCGGCGAACGCATCGGCGCCCTCCCGGACGAAACCCTACACCACATCCTCTCCTTCCTCCCCGCGCAGCAGGCGGTGCGGACCTGCGTGCTCGCCCGGCGCTGGCGGCACCTCTGGAAGTCCGCCCCTGGCCTGCGCATCGTCGGCGCGGACGGGAAGGCGCCCGTGCCCTTCGATGAGGTCCGGGAGTTCGTGGACACCCTCTTGCTCCTCCGTGGAAGGTCCTGTCTGGGTCAGATATGCCATGGAGTGCAAAGCTCAGGTCATGCGGCTCATCTTCCTTGGACACACGCGTGCTCGGCTTCGGTCGGAGGACCCACCCCTCGCCTCCAGGCACCTGACCAAACTAGAGCTCCACGGCCTAGTGTTCAAAGATGGATTTCTTGATTTCTCCAGATGTCCTGAATTAAGAGATCTACAGATTCAGGACTGCAGCTTCAAGCATGCTAAAAGGATCTCATCCCAGTCCTTAAGGCATCTAAGTATCGGAGGAACCACATTCAACCAGAGAACCCGAGCTCAAATTCTTACCCCGAATCTTGCTTCATTGGTGCTACAAGTCACTGCTGGCAGGATTCCTGCACTTGAGAAAATGCCCTTGTTGGTTAAGTCTTCTATTATAATCTTCCTGGGTTCTAAAGACTGCTGCAGCCATTCTAACTATGGGGACTGTGGTGATGAGAGCTGCGGAGGTTGCATACGGGATGACAGAGCCTCTATTGTTTTGCATGGTATGTCTGAAGCAAAGTCTTTGGCGTTTGGAGCGTTCCCTGACATGGTAAGCTTAGACCTCAAATCGTCATGTTCATGTTCACCTTTCTTTTTCAAACATCATGTTATATTAAAGGTTTATTGATTTATCTGGTTGCTACCTGTCCAGTTCATTTTCAGAAGGGATTTGAAGTGTTGCCCTACTTTTAATCAACTGAAGTCTTTGCATATCAATGAAAACTGGTGTGTGCCTGATAAGCATCCACTAGCATGTGTTCTTCAACATTCACCAGTTTTAGAGGAGCTTATTCTTTTTCTGTATTTCAAGGTAAACAATTCCTAAATTGGTAACTGTTGCATCTTAGAACTGTATCTAGATTGTTGGTTGATATTGGTGAAACCTTTATGATAATGTAGACGGAGGAAGTTAACGTGGAAATGGAAGGAAGGTTCAATCCAAAGGAGCTACCACCAACCATATCATCACACCTTAAGAAAGTTGAAATCATTTGTGGAGGGGTTGATGGAAACGTTCTTAAAGTTCTGAGGTTCCTGAGCAAACTTAACATCAGTAAGTTAGCTAGCAACACTCTCATGCTTTCTATATTTCTTTTGTTTGTCTTAACATATGGGTAAATTAGAGTGGCAAGCAATGAAGTAACTCTATATTAGTTCCTAAAGCAATGATTTGGGCATACCTAGTTATTGAGGAAATGAAAGTCTTGCACCATATTTTGGTGATGGGAAGTGGAAAATAACAGATCCATTTTTCTGTAGCACTCAGCTAGAGAAAGAAAACATGTGCATTGTACAATGACACAAATATGCCCATATGCCAGTTTTGCAATACCTCCTGTATATTTAATTTCTAGGTCGTGCTGAGTAACTGTTAAATTCAGATGTTCAGTTGATAATCCCTTCTTTTCTCATTGGGAGTCTCTCTCCCCATCCCTCCCTCGCTCGCTCACACCCACTAGAGTATGAATCTCTCAATTTTTTTTTTTTTTTATTGTTGGGTTAACCATGCATTATCATACTTGGGAACCCTTGATTCCGTTTTCACATTCTTAAAAGGCCGTATTCATTTGCTGTTTGAACAATTATGAGGATAGAAGAGGTCTATGCAAGGATACAAATAGACAATGATGCAATACCCAAACCCAATTCCGTTGGCTATTTTAATTTCTTAGCTTTGCTGTCCACCTTATCATCTAGGATTCTTCATTCATCGCTTTCTGTCTCGAATGAATATCTTGATTTTCATGCTATTATTGTTGTAGTGAAGATGTTACTTCAAAACTAATGAAATACTGCCTCCATATATAAACTGGAGAGCAAAGTGTGGGAGCCTTGCTTTATGTTAGCTGCCCATGGTGGCCCATGTTTTATTGTCGATGCAGGCAATGAGTAGATCTTTTTAATTATAAATAGGGAGTTTTGGAGGTACATGCGCCAACTGTGCAAATTAGACTTGTGGGGTTCAGGGGAGAATCATTTGCTCCAAACAATAAAATCATCACACCCTGATCTTATAACACCATGAGGAGAGGGATGTTCTGCACGAAAAATAGCTCCTTTCCACGTGTCCAGACGTGCTAGAGGATGGTGATTAGGACGGCCGGCCATTGGTCTTGGCTAAGGTGGTGGTGAGCTGGTGCAAGCCTCATCTGATAAACTCCCGATTGTTTGCATTCCAATTAGCGTCCACACGGCACTGCTCAGAGCACAGTCAAAAAACATGGCGGCGATCCTTGAGCGCGCAGCCACATTGTTGACAGACATTGTCTTCCAGGACATGTTTCCGGTGCAGCCTGTCTTTGAAGTAGTGCCATACGAAAATGTTCAGCTTGTTTAGAACCCGTGTTCTCCAGATCATACTGCCATGAATGTTACATTCAGAAGGAGGTGCCAGTGAGGTATAGGCATCACGAGGGTGATACACCTTCTTAGTAGCTTTAGGCACCTAACATTAGGAGCATCTGGGATTTGAATTTCCTGCAAAATATTAAGAAGGGAAGCAGGCTCCATGCAAGCTGCCATGGTCAATCTTGTGCAAAGCAATAAGTAGTAGATTCATATTGGAAAGAAGCTCACGCTGGCAACATGTGGTTCTTTGAATTTTCCAGTGTTGTTTGTAATGGATCAATGCTCAGTACTACTAATTCTCCAGCCACTTCAACTATGATAAATCTGCATGGTATCCATTTGTCAAGACCTCAAAAAAGTACCTGAGTGTCCTTTAAATTCCAAGGCTTGCCGACCTGTCGAAGCAAAACGAAAAAATTACAAACCAAAGGTAAAAAATAAGACGTATTTCCCCTATGGCATCCTCTCTAGAAGATTGCATTGTATGGTCAATTTAGACGACTTAGAATGCTTTTCTGGTAGGCACTCAGGAACTATCTCCTAGATGTACTTCTAGTCTTGTGGTTGTCTAACACCATCACTGGAAATTTTAAAATAGAATAAATTTGGAAGGTTATTGCAGCATGAAACAAGGTATTTGCTTTGCATATGGGTCATATAGAAAGCTAATAGCAATTGATTCAGGCAGCAACATGATGTTACTCAGAAATAAAAATACTTACCAATCCTATTGGGTCAGCTACTGCTTATTTCTGTGGAGAAACAACATATAGAAGTCGGTGCTTGTATTAACAACCTGGGTATCCACCGACTCCGTTGAAGATCATCCGAGCTCCTCTCAGCTCTTATGATCTTCTCGATGAGCTCCTTAGCACTATCACACTTCCCCAAACCCAGTTAGCTGTTTTTCTAAGCACATTATCCTGCGCTCAGGGCATCCTAGAGTGCACAAAGGTTAGCTTGTATGTGCACAAAGAAATATTCAGATTCGGACTCCAAGTGTTATAAAGCCCATAAGAGTTCCAAATAGAAGCATGTAATATTGCAGCTGGCAATGTAAGGCTCATTGCTCTCTGGTTTTGATCCCAAAATTCACCTGAATGTCACATTCTGCGGCCCCGTACCTCGGCCCGGAAACTTTGTGACTATGCTAATGCCTTCTCATCATTCCCATCTCTGCATTTTGCAGAGGTCTTGCAGAGGTCTGATTTTAAAATTCAAGTTATTTGATGACCACTGTCAGCTAACAAGAATTTTTTCACTAAGAGTGTCAATGCTAAAAAAAAGTATTACTCAGCGGTCAAAACAAGACTAATAAAATAAACATGGGACATGTGAGAGCTGATATGTGCTTTGTTCACCAATAGGAAGTTTGGAGAAATTCAAGTTTAGATAGCTACAGACTTTTGTAACCAGGAAGGGTTGTTCAGTCAGACACAAGTAATAGATAGTTAGGGCATCATCCCTTTTTGAGAGAAGTACCATTGAAATCATTTGAGGCACTTGTATCTGTTATGGCTTTTAGCAAAACTTTGTCATTTAGTATTTTTACAAATGTTTCTGATACTATATATATTATCATAAAATGAACAGTTGTGGTACATCACAATTCACTTATGGTCACAGATCAAGATCAGCAAACAAACTCATGGCAAAAACTTCATAGCCTATGCACAAGAGACAATGCTGACCCAGATACAATTTTATGCCTCAGTGATTTATGTGATTGCTTTATCAAATGTGCAGCACTGAATTTATACACAGTAGAAAATGTTTTTCCCCAGATTGAGCGATGCAAGCCTTGATTTTTTATTCTAGCTAGTTGTGGGTCGCTGCTGTGCCTGAACCATGACCTTTTTGTGTCGCTTTGTGACTTGTCTCTTCTGGGTTTCACCTCTAGCCTACCCCAACTTGCTTGGGACAAAAGGCTATGTTGTTGTTGTTGTTGTGTGGGTCGCTGCTCACTGCCTTTGTAATCCTGTGAGGGTGGTGCATGCCTGTGTGCCTGCGCTCATCCATGGTTGATGACGGGGTGTGTCTCGTGCTAGTTTCAGAGTGATATTTAATTTAATCTCAGATATAACTAATTATTTGCTTACTTAATATTCAGAAAAATTCTGACATTTTGTAAATTACCAAGCGTATATTAGCAAATAGAGTTGGCATAGATGTCTAGCCAAAGACCATGATGAAAAATTGGGATTCAATCACAGTGAGTGAAAATAAAATGAGAGTTAGATGCACTTAGCTATTTCATTGAACAGTGGGTATGTATGGAGATTAACATACAACAAAAAGAAAAACTGAAATAAGAGTATCTAGAAAACGTTACTGAGTTGGTACACGTGTACCTTCATCATGGCAGATAATAAGCAAGATAATGTCAGGTAGTGCAACTTACAAATAGTCAAGAACATACATTTCCTTTCATTTTGTCCTGGGAAGTTGACGGAAGCATGTTTGGAAATAACTCGAGGAACACTAGCAGTAAGAATCCCATGAACGGAAGAATGATTAACACAACAAACTAGACCAGCCTGTAGATATCTTTTGTTGTGCGCGTCTGCTGTTGCCTCTCTTCTTGAAAGGCTCTTCCCACCAGCAAGTTTCACCAGCAATCTTGATGAAAGCAGACCTGCGTAGTTTTGTCCCTAACCAGTAATGCTGCAGTGTAGAAATGAATTCATCCTTCCAATGCTTAAGCTTTGCTGTCCAATCAATCCTTAACAAATCTTTCTGTAAACCATATAATGCATGGTACTGAGCAAAAAATACTTACCGTGATTCCTGAGATGTTTCTCAAAAAATGGAACTCTTGTTTCTCATAAGTGTTAATGTTATGCAGAGATTTTGTAATTTGCTTCTTTCTTTTAGTGTTTGAAGCATAATAATAGTAATATTTTTACCATGCTTCACCCGCTGAGATGCAGGCATCCATACAAATTCTCCTTGCCATTCGATGGCCAAGACCCTGAAATATCTTCTGGGATGTTGCTTTGGTCGGTTGTTGGGCTTTTCCAGTTAGTGTGTTTAAGTTACATGATGCTTTTATGCATGTCTCATATATTCATCTGCAGAATAGACAATAATTCATAGACGCAAAGAAACACTCCTTGTCTCCGTCAGTTGCAGCCAGAACTTTTGTATATGTCAGACCGCTTATTGCCCATCATCTCTGTTTGGCAGTGAAAAACTTATTACTGTATTAGTCAACTAGATACTTTGGTGAACTATTTAAGTGACAACTGCTTCATGGCATCCATGGCTAAATATTACCCACGGTAAAAAAATGTGATTTTTTATTTCCTTTGACAATGAGGACATGTAATGTGGTTGCTCTATTTGTGAAATATGCATGTCTTTACATTTATTATAAATACATGTCTTTAGATTTTAGCTACCATAGGAAATATGATGAAGTATGAGTAATGGCTTGTTTGTTTAATTCATTGTAGGGTGCCCTTTGGGTGCCTGATACTCTAGTTCTGTGCAAACATGTATTATTTAAAAGGAGGCACTCAAAGTTGCATGTCAAAAACACAACAATATACCGTGATACTTATATTTTGGTAAAGTTCAAACTTGCATGTCAAAAACACAATAGTATATCAAGGTACTTAGGTGAAATTCAAAGTTACATGTCAAAGACTTCCAGTGTATCTATATTTTAGTTAATTATCACCATGCCTTGAATGCAGGAAGGCCTATGTGAGAGCCTTGGCCCAATTTCAACTTGTTAAGTGTATCTTGCTATGTAATTAATAATAGAATATTCTCTGAACTTTTTTTTTAATGTATGTCTATTTCATCATCAGATTGATTATCAAAATACATATCATCGTTCTTTGTGGTTTGACTCACCTTACAAAACTTCTTGCAACGTTAGCACTGGCAGAATATGAATATCCCCACGCGCTTCCTTCCCTAATGACGGCAGGACGCACCATTACTAGGAAATTTTAATAGGTACCATAAGGTAAACAGTTCTTGTACGAAATAAAATTATCTTTTCAGTTGTGTGTTGAATTTCACATGAATGAAAAATATAGTATCGGTGCTTAGCAACCAACCATGTAAATACACAATTTATCTCTACCTGAAATCTTGTCATCTATAACATGAATTGAGCAGCCAACTCCAGTGGCAAAGCAACATTTTTAGTGCTATCAAAATTTTTGTTTATCTCTTATATGAATTCTCTCAACTGTGCATTATTATTTTCTTGAAATATTTACTATAATTTCTTTTTTTATTATGAATGAACTTTCAAGGACACGTGCGTGCCGCACGTGCATCTTTAAAAGGAGGCACTCAAAGTTGCATGTCAAAAACACAACAATATACCGTGATACTTATATTTTGGTAAAGTTCAAACTTGCATGTCAAAAACACAATATCAAGATACTTAGTTAGGTGAAATTCAAAGTTACATGTCAAAGACTTCCAGTGTATCTATATTTTAGTTAATTATCACCATGCCTTGAATGCAGGAAGAAATTTATTAAGGTTTTTACTGTGCATATATTTTAGTTGTTCATAACTCCAGCTCTGGAATGTTCCAGTTTCTACGATAAGTGAAATTTTCATATGCTAGCTTTTTCCTGTATCTAATCTTGCCTTTTTTTACCTCAATTATTTGTCAGATGATGTTGCTTAGCACTTGCTATGCATTTCAATTTTGTCCAGGTTTTTGTTTCGTGGAGTAGAAGCTTAAAGCTGAAGATGGATCTTCTGCACTTAATTACGTTAGGAAACTATGAGTCATGTACAACTGATAACATTAAGAATGCTGCCTTCTTCCTTTGGGATTGCTTGAAGTTCCTCCACTTGTGGTACCAAGTTAAGATTATCTACTTTCACCTGATAAGTTTCATCCGGAGATGCACTTACGTGCCAATTGAGTACCGTGCCAACTTAAGATACATCTTGTTGATATGTGTCTTTTGTAATGCCAACTTAAGAGTCGGTGATTGTTTATCTAGCTGGATGTTGTTTACCTGGCTATGCTGTTTCTTGCAACCTTTCCTGCACAGCTTGCTCAAGGTGCCTAGCTGCTCTTTTCCTGGTAGTATGCCAGTTCAACCCTGTTGTATGTACCTTGGTGTTATGTGCATGCATACTGTCTTGTTCTTCCAAAATGAGACAGATATATGGCCTGGTACTTAATGCCCATGGAATGTAACTTTGTTGTACAAAATGGCGTCCAAGGATGTTCCTGTTTTCCAAATAATTTCGCGACTTCTCTGGTTGGCCTGTTCGATGAATGAATCAGCATGATTCGGTTGCACAGAATGCAAACTGATCTTATATTGTACAGGTCACTTCTACGGGTCTTAAGAAGTGATGAAGCAATTTCCTCTCCTGATGGCATAGCGCGCACGGGTCACAGAGTCCTCTTTTCTTCCTTCTGCTTGCTGTCCAACACATCTTGTGGAATCAGCAAAAAAAAAAAAAAGTTTAATCTCTTTTTTTTTTCAACAAACATATATTATATCACTGCAGCCAAATTACATTGGGGTCTTCTAAGGAAGACCAAGTTACATCAGGGTCCTGAGACTAGAAAAGCAGATAACAACATCGACTAAGGCGCAATGCAGAACGATTCTGCTTGTGGGGGGTATTCGCAGGGGCGTCAAAGACGCGTGCACCCATATGGACTGACCGCGCAGTGCGACGGTGAAGGGAGGGTCGGTGGAGCCTTCGAGGAAAAAATTCGACGACCGAAATATTTTGTTGTTGCCATCGCCGGAGACAGTAGAAGCTCAAATCAAAAAACCAGATGGAAACAGAGTCGAACCATGGCCAAAGATGTAGCTGTCTAGTGGTAGCATGGAACATGAGAACCGATGGCTGCAATGGGGAATACCCTGGAGCATGGTATGGAGGCCACGTGACGGAGGTAGGCGGCATGCGGTGGAACGTGACAGAGGCAAGCGGCATGCGGTGGATCTGCACCTTCCACTAATAGCGTCTGCATGCCGTCCAACTCCAAGTTTGGTGGTCCCCACCGCAGGGGATAAGCCCCACGTGTAGAGCATTGGGGCCCACCATGGAATGGATCACGGACCACGCGAGGTGAGGCCGCCGTCTCCCACGGATCCAGATTCAGTGCCGTAGCTTCAGCACGGCACGATGTACCTTACCTGCTAATATCCACCGTAGACTCCTTATCCAACGATTGCCCAACGAGTGCCCATTGCCCAGGGGCCAGGACTTGTGCCTTTTCCTGTTCCCTCGTCCGGCTCTCCCGCCCGCTGCCGCGCCGCTCTCTGCCCGGCACCAACCCAACCCTCCTGAACGGGCCTCGTCGTCCTCTGTTCTCATGTTAACGCGCCAAGCCAGCTCCCTGCGCGCGCCGCCATGGAGCCTTATAAGCAGCAGCTGGAAGCACGGATGGGGATTCTGACGAAGTGACGAGCGGCGGCATCGGACGCTGACGGGACGTTCTCGTTGGTGACGGGATTGCTGAACGTGGACGAGTACTGCCGCACTCTGTGGACGAACGAGAACACCTTGTCATCGAGAGTTCGTCGAGACCAAGTGACAACTCACTGATATCCTCACCAAGTCGCTCAGATGCCTTAGGTTCATGGAGCTTAGGGGCATGATCGACATGGTAGAGGTCAAGGGCTAGCCACAGGATTAGGGGAAGAATTGTAAGACATAATCTGCTGCAACCCCTCTATGTTTTCCCTAATGCAGTCAAAGGAGTAAGTAGAAGGTCAACTCGTTTTTGGCGCTCCTTATTGCATGCTTTTCACCGCCAACTTGATATGAAAATAGTCTCCAAAACTTAGTAATAGGGTTTTGAACTAATCATTTCCACGAGTTTTGGTGTTTCCATTGTTTGGCAGGGCGAAACACAAAAACAGACCAATTTGGATCAAAAGTGGAGAAACCTCAAAACCCGGACTAGTTCCATCTTGGACTGCACGAGTAGACCCGGGTAATCGGGCCATATCTCACTCATACGAACTCCGATTTGGGCAATTCAATATGCGTTGGAAAGCTATCGACGAGGCCCACACGCCTGCAAAAGATGGGGCCCAGCCGAGCTTCCTTTGGCACGGCCGCGCCCAGGGCGCGGGCGAGCCTCCTAGGTGGTCAAACTGGCCCATCTTCGTCTAGATGGCCCAAGCCGACAGCCCAAAGCTATTGGCGGTGGGGAATGGCGGTAAAATAAATGTCAAGGATGGTGGAGAGGTCGGTTTTCCATTTCCATGTGGGGATGGGACATTTTCAAAGAGCCCCCTCCTCTCCACATATAAAAGGGGCCTCCTCCTCCTCATCATTCCACACACCACAAGGAAGAGCTCCACTTCATACCATATTCCAAGATGTAGAGTAGCAATAGCTTAGTTGTGAGTGAGGGAGAGGATAGCTCAAGTTCCTGGGTAGTCCTCGGAGTTCCGGCACTTCTTGTATCGGTCCTCTGTAAGGCATACTTTTCAATAGATTTATATTCTCCACATTACTGCAATGTCTTTATGCTTATCTAGTCATGCCTTAGTTCTTTAGCTAGGTACGGTCGGTATAGTGGTTCGCGCTTGGGCATGGGATCTCCGTTCGACCGAATGCTCTAGTTATTATATGTGGCTAGAGTAGTGACCCCTAGCATAGACGTGGTGTCTGGGCTAGGGAGTTACCTGAGTTTGTGCCCAACCCCACGGATAGTTGTGGTAGCCCCGGGGGTGACAGCTCCGACCAGGCCTTTGTATTCCACCATGTTCGGGTTGGTGTTTCGTAGAGCTTTGGCTGCCTGACCCCGGTTACCCCTCCCCAGTCTTTTCGAGAACCGAAAAGGAACAACTGCTCCGAAGTGTCTTGGTGTGATTGCTATGTTTGATCGTCGCTGAGTTAACCCTTTGGCATGCACTAGAATAGATCCGCAATAATGGAGGAGAACATAGGAATCTTGACCTCTCTCGTTGACCTCCCATCTTAGACTATCTACTCTGTTATGTTATCTAGGGTTCTCCTGTGTGTGTCGTCTATCAAAACACCAAACTGTATCCTCAACCCATCTTTAGTCTAGTCGGTACACTAGCTAGTAGATGCATGATGGTTTTTATCAACTTCTTTACCCATTGCTTCCCTGAGGATAAATACGATACCCTGGAATACTCTTGGGTGAAAGCTACAATGGTATCCGTGCGCTTGCGGATTTCACTGTTTGCGTAACTTATACCAATTGGCCTTCTGGTGTTGTTACCTGGGATGGACATAAAACCTCCATACCTGGTAGCGACACTAAGAAACGCCAACACTCGTGCTGTCCAATTCCTTAGCACTACAGAGACTTGTATATTCACTCATATGCAACGGAGAGGGTAGTTCAATTGCAACCACATTCAGTTTCAGCCTTTTTGCCAACACAAAGACAGGGTAGCAACATCGTGTGTGTGTGTGTGTGTGTGTGTGTGAGCTCAAGCTCATCTTCTTCCTTGGGTCTAGGGACAGGAAGAGGGAAGGTGAGCAGGGTCTGCTGACCTGGTGCTCGTGTGCAGGTGCCAATGGTATGATGAGTGTTGATGGACTACTGTGTCACTGTTATGAAGCACAAGTTGAAGGCTTCACTGCAACAATGGGTAATTGGGTATTCCTTTAGTCAGTTCTAGAACTGTAGTCACTGAAACTAGGATGGCAGAGGAACACGGGGCGAGCGGGGGTCTCCCCTCCCCCTCCCTTGTTGCGGCGGCCGTCCGAGTTGTCAGCCATGCGGGGCCATAGGGGTCCTACATGGCTCCGTGATGGGGGTGTGCAGGGGCTGGGCCCGTGTGTGCAGCCATGAACACGGGCAGAAGGCACCTTCCATCTGCGCCATCAACCTATTTCCTGCGAACGGTTGGTGCAGAGGCTTCAACGTGCGCTGCCCCGCATCGTGGTGGTGTGGGCAGCTGTGTTGGCGGTGCGCCATGGTGGCATGGATGGTGTAGCCTCACTCGTCCACACATACGATTCGTCATGGTGGCAAAGCTGACATCGGACGGGCGAGCTCTTTGCGCTTGGAAGGGTGGCGCTAGGAGAAAGCCTTTATTGGATGACGATGGCGACGCCATTGGTGCCATTCTCCTCCCTGGAGGCATCTGTCATTGTGTCCCCCTCTTCGACCGGTGTGGAACTTCTAGGTGAAAACCTGGCCCATTCGGGCAGGCAGCGGCGGTGCTTTCTGCATCGCAGTCCTTCCTGAAGGCATTGCCTCTAAAGTTCCATGTCATGGCGCGTGGGGGGCTTCCTTCCTCTTCGGCGTTGAGCGGGGTCATTGCTGTCGTCTCAGCTATGTCTAATTGAGTTTCTTGTTTCTCCTCACCATGGTTCGTCTACCTGGTGTTTGTTGTAGCCGTAGTTATGGTCATTTCTAGTGGATGCTTTGCCGCCGAGGGGTTCCGATGAATGCTTTGTTGTCGAGGTGTTTGGGCGGATGCTTTGCCGCCGAAGGTGCTTGGGCGGATGCTTGGCTGTCGGTGTTTCTTCAGGGAAGTCCTCCTCAGCCCGTGGTCCCGAGGGCAGTGGCCCTTTGCAACTCGGAGGAGATTTTAGAGTTTGAGGTCGTGTTTCCGGCGTGTGCTTTGCCGTCGAGGTGGTTCTCGTGGATGTTTTGCCACCGAGGAGTTTGAGCGGATGCTTTGCCGCTGCTGTCATCTACGGCTCCATCACCACTCGCTACCAAAGTGTTGAGGTTTATTTTATATTAGGCACAATTGATGGGGTTCTTAGGTGGAGGGTCTCCCACCTCTCATGTTCTTGCTTTTTCGTCTTGTGTTGAGTACTTCGTTGGTAATCCATGGATTACCGATGAATCCTTTTGTATCAACTATGTGTAGTTCTATTGGCCACTCTCTTCTTCTTAATAAAATACACACATATAGTCTAGTCTCAAAAATAGATGTAGTACGTTTCTAGGCCTGATTCGTTGTGTCTATGTCTTTTTTTCGAAATCGTGCTTGGCACGTGTCTCATTAAGGGAAGTTAGAAGGTTCGATACAATCCTACACCCCCTGACGAGATGCCAGGGTGTTTCGGACGACACACTTACACAAATCGTCGGCTAGAACGGCGGAGCTTCGAGTGATGTACCGGGCTAAAGAACTAATTGTGCTCACAACCGCAGGGGACGGCTAAACCCAAAGAGCAAGCAAAGGCGTGAGGCCCTTGTACCCCGCAGCCACCCAAGCTGCGGCCTCTTCATGGATGCGGTCCACGACGTTGTGTCTATGTCTGTGTGAAACACGCCACACGCGGCGGCTAATTAGATGATCATGACATCTTCTCACTAGATGTACGTTCTAGGCCAGATTCGTTGTGTCTATATATGTCCGTGTGAAACACGCCACGCGGCTAATTAGATACATGGACATGGGCAATAATAAAACTTAATTTCCTTATGACTTGAGTAGATCGTCACTCTCCTCGTGATTCGTTGTATCTATGTCTGTGCGAAACACGCCACACGCGGCTAATTAAATACATGGACATGGGCAATAATATCACTTTCGTTACGACTTAATTAACTTAAGTAAATCGTCACTCTCGTCGTGATTCGTTGTCTATGTCTGTGTGAAACACGCCACACACGGCTAATTATGGACATGGGCAATAATATCACTTTCGTTACGACTTACCCTCGTGGTCCATGTTGGGGTAAGCTCTCCTCGTGGTTCATGATTAGCTAGCTAAGGGCTCAATCATGAACAACATCTTCTCAACAAACAGTAGGTTAGAAACACACTATATATATATTAACCCAAGCCATCAACAAACAGTAGGTTAATTAGAAACACAATATATATTCACCCAAGCCAAGAATGCACAACTGGCCTCAATCATCAACGACATCTTCTCAACAAACAGTAGGTTAGAAAGACACTATATATTAGCCCAAGCCAAGAATGCACGACCCAGGCATCTAACCAGAGCACAGAAAACAACACAAAAAGGATCCATTGAGCAACATAGAATGGCAGCTCAGCCCTCATCCATTGTAGTCCCCACCGATGCCGAGCTGCTCCAGGCACAGGCCGAGCTATGGCGAAACAGCCTGTGCTACCTCAAATCCATGGCACTCAAGTGCGCTGCTGAGCTCGGCATACCCACTGCCATCTACAGCCTAGGCGGTGCAGCCTCGCTTTCCGACCTGATCGCCGCTCTGTCACTCCCCGAGGCTAAGCTACCCTTTCTTGGCCGCCTCATGAGGCTGCTGGTGTCGTCGGGCGTCTTCGCCGTGGTTGAGTCCACTGGTGAGGCTGTCTACTCCCTCAGCCCACTGTCATACCTCTTGGTGGACGGCATCGATGCCGATAGTAACCATATGGACCATGCACCTTTCCTGCTCATGGCGACATCACCTCACAATATTGACTTGGCAATGGACCTAGCTGACTGGTTCAAGAAGGAAGACAAGACACCTCCTTTCGATCACAAGCACGGCGCATCGCTGTTCGAGGAGAGTATGGAGCGCAAAGATCCCGGGTTCCACAAGATGTCAATACTGGGCTTACTTGTCCACGACAACTTCGGAACCAACATAGCCGTCCGGGACTACCAGGACATATTCCAGGGTGTAAAGTCAGTGACTTATTGCTGTTACCATCGGGATGGCACGACAGGGCAGGCCCTCGCCATGGCCTTCCCACAAATGAATGTCACTGTGCATGAGATTCGCAAGATACCGGCTGACGGTGCCGACAATTATGTTGGAGGTGACATGTTCAAGTCCATCCCACCTGCTCAAATGGTGATGCTTAAGGTATTATTACTAGTGTTTCTTCACTGCAAAAAATCAATATACATGAGTTAATAATGTTTACAAAAACATTTTGAAAGAGAGACGACGTCGTTAACCTGTGCAAATAGCATTTTTTGTGTATAATATAACAATCCACATTTATGTTGCGTGTTATTATCTATGTTGTATTCTATATGCATGATGAACATAGCCTCTAATATCATTAATAATTTCCATGGAAGATGGTGCTGCACCACTGGAGTGATGAGGACTGCGTGAAGATCCTTGCCAATTGCAAGAAGGCAATACCTTCACGGGAAGAGGGAGGGAAAGTTCTCCTCGGTGATATCATCCTTGACCCTGCATCAGGACCAACAATGTTTGAAACTCAACTCCTAATGGACGTCTGCATGATGGTAATGAAAGGAGGCCGGCAACGGGACTTGAATGACTGGCGTGACCTCATCCTGAAAGCAGGGTTCAGTGACTATAAGCTGCTCAAGAAATTTGGAGCTCGTAGTGGCCTCGAGATCTATCCGTAAGACTTCTACTCGATCAGCAACTTTATATTGTAGTTTGGTGCGAAGATAAAATTAAAGGCTGTTGGTTTTAAACTTTTAATGATCGTTTCGTGGAACATAGAGTAGATAAGCTAGCTGTGACAAGCTTGGTTTTCTCCACGATCTGTTTAGCTTTCATCTGGAGAAGTATCTAGGCACACATCATATGAGATGTTACTTGTATCATATTAGTAACTTGTAATTGGTCTTGTGTTATCGGCCACGTACATGTGAGCCTCTCTTCTTTATCTAAATAAAAAAACTAAAACTTCACCTAAAAACATGTGAGCCTCTCCATTAGCCCCTAGATGCATGGCTGTACCCCGGAGCAACTATTGTAACGATAGAAATATGTAACTCTCATGTACGATTAAAGTCGTCAAGCAATTACTTGTAGGTGTATCAAGAATTAGTTTGTCCGCCCAAGATATGAAAGGGGACTCTGAGAGTGTGACATCGGGGGCGCTTGGCGGCGAGGCCGCGGGCGGTGGCGCTGCTGGAGGCAGTGGCGCTAGGGCTAGGGCCAGGGTGCCCGGCGGTGCGTGCGCGAGGGAGATAGAGCTTAGGGTTTGACCCCTTTGATTATTTCTTGCTTAGATTGAACGATTACATGTCCCTTGTATTTATAGTCTGGGGAGAACCTAACCCAACGCGGGAACAACCGGAGCGGCGGTGGCGGCGGCGGGGCTGCGACCCCCACCTCCTTGCGTGCGCGTGTGGCCCAGGGCGCCCCTAGGCCCACGAGACGCTTGCCGCAGTGGCGAGGGCGGTGGCAAGCTATAAAGTTGGGCCGTTTTCTTCGTCGAGATGTGAAGTCCGCATTGCACGAGTGACATGACTCCCCCTTCCACTTGCAACCTTGTTTAGCTCTCTTGCAAATGGCCTTAAATCTTGTTGTGTCTTTTTTGCAAAGTTTGGAAAGCATGATTATGCAAGATAGCATGATGTGTGACAACTAACTTGCACTGATCCACATCTGGGAACCACGCATTTACATCAATACATGGATCATCAGCTCATATGAAAACATGGGACGATCGTACTCATCTTCCTCATCAACAATTTCACCACCAAGATTAAACTCAGTGTCAGAGTCAGACCAAGCATCATCAGAGTCAGATGATGCAGCCAAGTTAGTGTCGTAGCTGTTATCACTAAGTACCTCTGCATCAGCCTTAGAAGCACTCTCTTTGGTGGCAGCCCTCTTTTTTTGGTGGATGTTGTCTTTTTCTTTTGGATGGGGCTGGGGCTGTGGCTATTTCATTTGTGGCTGCAACATTTGTGGCTCTCAAACTATTGCCATCCTCAATTTGGAGCATGCTAGCCCTGTAGGGTGAAACCTTCTCTTTATTGGCGAAATTGTAGTGGCCCTTCAAAATCATTTATCTGAGCATTGATACAGACTAATCTGCTCTCTACATTCATTTGAAACCACTAACAGATTTTCATTAGATCTAATTTCCATAGAATCATTTTCCAAATCACGCCGCAAGGTAATGTATTGTTTAGAACCCCATAAGCAATGCTCATCGATGAAATTAACTAAGTGCAGAAATCCAAAGTTATTTATTTCCACAACCTTGGTTGGCAAATATCTATGATGAAACCATGTTTTTGGACCATTGTCTGGCGTAAAAATGTGCATGCAGCCCGTGTGCCGGCGGCCCGGCCCGGGGCACGGTAATTTGGCCCGGCCCGAGCACGGCACAGCCTGTCCTACTAACGTGCCCGGGCTGGCCCGAGGCATGTAGCAGGCCGTGCCTGGGCCAAGGCCTCGGCACGGCGGGCGGCACGGCCTGGCTCGTCTGCAACGGGAGGCACGGTGGAGGCCCGGTGGGGAGGGGGGCTATAAATACCCCCGCTCCTCGCCCCCCAAACCCTAATTCATTTTCCTTCCCCCACCGCGACACGCAGGCGCCAGCCGCTCTCGCCTCTCTTCGTCCACCCACCCAGCCCCAACCCCAAACCCTAATCCCCTCCGTCGCCGCCCGCCGCCGACCACCTGCCACTGCTGTCATCATGCACTCGGCGAGGTCTCCACCGCCGGATTTTGAGATCTCCCCTCTCGACTCTCGTACTCTTCTCCACCACCGGTCCGCCGCTCATCTTCTCCATCTCTCCGGCGATGTGTTCACTGTCGTTCGTGTTCTCCACTTCTTCTCCGGCTGTAAGGTCAAGATGGACTAGAGGGGGGTGAATAGTCCTTACTAAAAAACTTACGCACTGGCTAACCGAAACAAATGCGGAATTAAAACTATCGGTCTAACCACGACTACACCCCACTAACTAAAACTCTAGTAGCACCTTGTAAAAGAACCTAAACAAGAACGAAGGTGCTAAACAAGCTAGTGCTCACCTAATCAAAAATAGCTTGCAAGGTCACACAAACCTAGGCAACTAGTACTTTGTCACACCGGGGAGCACCTACACAATTCTAATGAGCAAGAGCACAAAGTCAAACCTAAGCTCACTAGATACCTAGGCAACTAGTACTTTGTCAAGGACAAGGCTACACAAGCCGAACCCAAGAGCGCAATTTACTTAACTACACAAGCTAAGCAAAACACTTACACCACTTCTAGCTACGCAAGCAAGAAGGTGCTCAACTAGCTACACAAGCAAAAGAGCACAAGAGCCACTACTCAAGCTAAGCAAGGAAGTAATAAGGTAAATACAAGCTTGAGCTAGAGGGGATGCAAACCACCGCGAGGAGTGGACACACGAAGTCGCGGCGGTCGTGAATCACCGGGCGTAGAGACCAACCACCTGCAAACAAGCTCAAGGGAGGTCGAAGCCTCACACACAAGCACAAGGAGGTCGAAGCCTCGGCAATCACAAATCGACACACGATTTTTCCCCTGGTTCACTTGGTCGCCACCAAGCTACGTCCAGTTGTGGCAATACACCGACTTGGTGATGAGATGGCCGCTCAAGTTGGCTCACTGCCAACAACCCCTCCGGGGAGCCCCAACTCCAATCAACACAAGAACGGGATCCTCCAAGTCCCGCTCAACTAGAGTGGCCAATTCGCGCACCCACGGGGAAGGCTCAAGAACCCCTCACAAATCCTCCTCCGGAGCACCGCACAATCTCCACGGGTGCTACAACGGAGTCTCTTGCCACCAAGCCATCTAGGAGGTGGCGACCTCCAAGAGTAACAAGCACACCGGCTTGCAACACGATCACCTAGTGCCACTTGATGCAAATCTCTCTATGCAACGCACTAGAATCGCTCACTCACTCGATCGGATGATCACTGTCAAGCACAAGTGAGTAGAGGGCTCTCCAAGCACTCTCCAAGATGGACACAAAGTCCCCAAGGTGCTAGGCAACCTGCCATGGCCGAGCAAGGCAAGTATTTATAGGTCCAAGGCCTCAACTAGCCGTTGCTCTGCCAGCCCACGCAAGTTAACTGCGCCGGACGTGCCACCCAGCCATCGCCGGACGCGTCCGGCGCCGCTCACCGCGCCAGCCCGAAGTCGACCGTTGCACTGCTCGTTTGAACACTCCACTGCGCCGGACGCCCGACCTCCGCGAGCTCGCGTCCACCGCCTCAACCGCAGACGCGTCCGGCGCCGTGCAACCGTTCAGGCTGTTGATGGCAATTATACCCTGTTTTTACCCCAAGAAAAGCCGTCAACAATGGTTGAGTTCGGAGATAACACCATGCCAGTGAGTAGTGACATAGGTACAATTGACTTGGTTCCAGATGTACGTGTCATTATTTGGGTGCAGGTGCAAACAAGCACTTTTCAGTGTGCGGGAGCTACAAATGAAGGTAGATCAACCAACCAAGATGGCCAATGACCAAACCAACTCCACATTCATCAATGTCATAACCTCTGGAGACAGTGTGCAAAAGATGAGCACAAAGGTCAGGTCGGCCGACCTGACATTTTGGGGGTCCAATACCACCATTGTGCTTAGAATTGCATGGTGAAACTACCTGCAAAAGATGGCCCTTTGATCCCACCAAAGGCAGGTCGACCGACCATGGTTTGGGACCATCTCGGACACTGCCAGAACACCAGAGACGTTAGGAAGTCAGTGGTGAGTCACCCTTGGGCCCCCCTGCCCAAGCCCTGGTCGGCCGACCAGGCTTTGGTGGCTCCCACCCTGTCGACTTGCTCCACCGACCTACCGGCTGCTTCTAGAAGGTGCCACGTGTCATCATCCGGGTGAACCCCGGCCGGCCGACCTCGGGTTGTGGGCCCACTTGAGGTCGGTTCACTCCACCGATGTTCCCTGCACATCCTGGACGTTGATTCAAGGCGGTTTGAGGTCGGTTGGATCCAAAGGTGGAGAGGCCACTTCACGCGGATCGATGACGTGGCGGTGGAGTAGCCCTTACTCCACCTCCCCTATAAATACCAGCTGCATCCAACCATTCAAGACATCAAGGAGAAGCCTCTTGAGAGCCATATAAAGCTATGTAGTCCACTATAGTAGTAATAGTAGTAGTGTGGGAGTTAGAGTGGGTCGAGCGAAGCTCGGAGTCTCCGGAGTCATCTTCTGGAGAATCTGGTATGTCTTCCTCTTGTAAGACTTTCATACTTTTCCTTTACTTTTCTGAGTATTTACTTTTAGTACTTGCTTAGTATAGTATTACTCTAGTAGTAGTATTATAGTGTTCTAGCCTGTTTAGTAGTAGTAGTTCATTAGATAAATTAGTCTTGTCTGGTTGTTTCCATTGCATTAGGTCCTGACAGACTAGAGCTTAGGCTAAGACGTATATTTAGCTTAAGTTGTAGGCGTTAGTGTGAGCGTGGTGTTCGAGACTAAACCTACCGGTGGATGTTCGCCTCACCGATTGGTATAGTACCATTCAAACTCCCAACGTATATTAGCGGGGCGGTTGTGACGTAACGCAGCCTTCCAGGTTATATCTATTTGCGTCGGGTAGGCCGATAGGTGCCCCGTAAACCCAAGGTATCGCTGGAATAGGAGTTAGTTCCCAGAAGGGAATGTTAACCTCCTATTTGTCAGACATATCTCCAGCAACCAGGGGAATACAAGACTAGTGGCTTTAGTGTGTTTCCACTACTAGATTAGATTAGTTCACGGAAGTAGAAGTAGAGTCATAGGAGTCTTTAACTCACTCATTATCCTCCCACCTAGCTATCACTCTACCTTATGAACCCTCTAGCTAGCTCCTTGATCCACCCTTCCTATACACATGCGTTTATCTCTCTTCCACTATTGATACTAGACTAGAGACACCTAGATCTTCTCCTCCTATTAACTCCTAGCTACTGCTTTCCCTTGGGAGAAATATAAATCGACAACCTTGGAATACTCCTCGGTGAAATGCTACAGCGGTATATTCTGTGCGCTTGCGGAACATCCAATGGATATAGAATTACCCTCCTGGCATCTCTAGCGTTGCCGCCATACTTCTGGTGGTTGCGCTAAGAAATGCCAACAAGCATTTCTGGCGCCGTTGCCGGGGAAAGTGTCAGTCTAGGAGTTTTAATAGGATCGAATCTAGGGTCAGTGACCAGTCTAGTTAGCAATTAATGTTAGGGTTTTACCTCTCACCTGTCTTGCTTATCAAAGCAAGACGGTGCATGAACGGTTGTTGAGGTGAACTGGACATTGTCAAGTTCTACCTCCAGGGTTCATTCGAACCTAAACCCATTCAAGGAAGGAGGCTTTGCACTAGTCATCAAAGAAGCCATGACCCAAAAGAGCATCCCTGACTATTCTACACCGTTAACTGACTATGCCACTACGAGTTTGCAGCTTAGCTTGGGAGATGCAACTTTTGTGTCTGTGCTCATCCTTATGGTGCAAGCCAACCCGTTTGTGGGAAACCACACGGGAACGCCAATGCCCATCTCCAATACTTCCTGTAGGTGTGTGGGACTTCTATCGTTAGAATGTCTCCACAAAAGCCATCTGTCTTCGCCTTTTCCCATTCTTGCTTTTGGGAAAGGCGAACAGAAAAGAAGTCACCGTCAAGAGAAATCCTTCTCATCATTGGTGACAGAACGACTCCATCACTCATAATCCAA
Source organism: Themeda triandra (assembly GCA_018135685.1). Taxonomy (NCBI): domain Eukaryota; kingdom Viridiplantae; phylum Streptophyta; class Magnoliopsida; order Poales; family Poaceae; genus Themeda; species Themeda triandra. Next base: position 109,656 of record JAENPR010000808.1, read on the forward strand.
TCATAGATTATGAGTGATGACTCAAGGATGTCGTTCAATCCTTTTGTGAATCTTTGTGCATCATTATTGTTACTTCCATTTTCCACTCTAGTATGTTTTGATTTGGTTGTGCTTAGCGGTTTCTTCCATAGGCATTTTAAATTAAGCGTGGTGCTTAGGTTAATTTGCCTACCTTAATTAAATAAGACATGGTGTCAAGTTTGATTAATTGAACCAAAAATTACTAGTGTAGACTGTGGTTGTATGTCTGGACTAACCCTTGCAGGAAGTTCAAATCCAAAAGCGTAAGTCGTTGAGATAAATTCACAAATGAGGTGAACATTGAATGAAACCTTGATCAAGAAAAGAATGGAGATCTCGAAGGTTTGGCAAGGTGCAATCATCCCCATCCATCTCCAGGATGGAATGGTGCACATTCAAGCTCAATCGTCAATGGAGAGGTCCTGCTCTATGGACCTAAAACATGGAGCCCTCGCTGATAAGGTATGTCAGTAGTTATCCCATATTTACTTTCTGCATTTAAATTTTGCATTTCCCTTTTCAATTGCATGTTTACTTTTAGAATTGCATATTTTATTTCAATAAAATAAGTTAGACTTAGGTAATAAAACTTGAGAAGAGTGCGTAGAGAAAAGCTGAGCTGGTGGGGCCACCATGGCCAGGTCGACCGACCTGTCTTGTGGGGTCCACCACCTCTCGCTCACTGGGCTAGAAGCGAGGATCCAAGGAGCAAGCATAGGATGCCCCGGGTGCTCCAAAACCAGGTCGATCGACCTGGACTTGGTGTCACCAGCACCCCGCCGGCTCCCAATGATAACAACCATGGATCCTATGCCCACCACACTAGCCGAATTCGAGGAGAGATGGTTCATTGCTCATGACTTTAGCTTAGGATGCCACTTCGAGCATCTTGAATGCTTTAGGAAGCATGCCACCAGCCAAAGCCGAATAGGGAGTAGCAATGCATACTTAAGTGTTCCCATGGTTCGTGGGAATCACTTTGATGCTTGTCTCCACTTCTGCTATCTCCTTTTCTCTTTCACCAAACACTAGACATAGGAATCCGAAGCAACCTCAGCAACTTTGGACCACAACCAACACCACCCTTGCCAAACAACCTGACGTAGCATGACTAAGGTGGCAGGGGGCACAAACCTTGGTCGACCTAAGTTTATGGTCCAATGTCTGTGACTTTTTGCAACCATTAGGCTAGATTCCTTGTCAAAGGGAGAACATGCTTCATAGGGGCCAGGGCCAGGTCGGCCGACCTGCCCTTTGGGAGGCCTTGCCTTGCCCTTTCACCCCTATAACTAGCACCCCAAGTTGAGCTCAATCCCATACCACAACCAGAATCATCTCGAGCTCACTTGGCTTTCTCGTTTCTTTTTAGTGTTCCAAGCCTTCTCAAGCTTAGTGTAGTAGTAGCCATAACCAAAAACCCAAAAACATTTCCCTTTCCAAATGCATGTTTACCTTTACCTTTTGCATCGAACACTTAGTCATCATGCATAAACAAAATAAAAAAAAAAAAAATGAGACAACCTTTTGCTTAACTCCGTGAGCAGCTTGTGGATCGGTGGGGCCCATGGATGGGTCGGCCGACCCACCTTGGTGCCACTCACCTACCAACTCTGCTCCCCTGCTTTGCCATGCCATGTTTATGACTTGCTTTTAGCTAAAATCTTAAAATCATGACATGTATAGCTGCATAAACATCTAGATGAAGCTAGCTAGGCAAACTCTGCAGCTTTAAGCAAAGAACTTTCAGTGCACTTAGTTGGTTTGTCGCTTGAGAGTGTCACCAGAGCTTGGGGGAGGCCCACCTCCTTCCAGCCTCTGGTATGTGTGAGCATATAGCTATAGGATGAGTGTTACAAGAATATGGATAGGAAACTGTCAGCTTACATCCTAGGAACTAAACTCCCTCACTCTCATCCCTTGCTTTAGCTAAGAAGATGAAGAAACTCACCATCCCATTTAGCTGAGCAAGAGTGATTAAGCCACTAAGCCAAGCATAACCTTGAGAGCAACTGGCACTAAGATTTTGAGCTGGTAGACTGCCAAAGGTAGGGGTCAGCCGATCCCACCATTGAGCCTACTCATGCTCCTTTCACTTTGGCTAGATGTGTAGATTTAGGGATGACACTTGGATACTCAAGGGGTCTCCAAGTGTGGGTCGACCGACCCACACCTGAACCCCATTGGCATCCTGTTGTCTTCCACTCACCTCACAAAAGAATCCTATACACACTATGCTAGCCAAACATTGAAAGAAGTAGTCCCTTGGTCCATCACTCTTAGCATAGATACTCCTCTTCACCTTGGGACCAAACCACCAGCTCACATCTGCAAAGTGGTCAACGAGGCATGCTTGAGTGCTCCCATGGTTCATGGGAATCACTTGATGCATGTCCCTACTTTTGCCAATCACCTTCTATCGTTCACTAAGCACTAGACTAGGGAATCACTGAAATACCACTACCTCTGATCCACACCTAGCCTTCACTCTTTTAGAACTTTGAGCAAAAAGTTAAGAGTGTTGAGAGGCCAAGTTTGGGGGTCGGCCGACCCCCACTTTGTGCCAATTCGAGAAGGATTCATTAGGATTCCCGCTCATAGTCCAATAGAACATTTAGTTGTGCTTAGGGGAGATCGGCCTACCTTAGCTTTAGGACTTCATCATTTGCCCTTCTCCCCCTGTGAACAACCTTGCACGTGAGCCCAAACCCATACTTAGAATCATCTTGAGCTCACATTACCTTCTCTCTCTAAGCTTAGGATAGGTAGAAACTCGCCTTTGCCCTTTTCCTTATCCTCATTCACTTGAAGATGGGGGATGCCACGAGCATGCTCCCAAAGAGAGAAAGAGAGAGATGTTTTGGGAGTGCACCCAACATAGCGTGACCTCCACTCACTTCCCACTTTGGTACATAGCAAGGGGAGGAGCTTCCTGAGTCAGTCGACCCAGGAGGTACTCTCCTCTCCCTGGGAACACTTTTTGTGAGCCCTTCTTCCTGTAGCAATAGAAGTTTGACTTGCTCAACGAGCAAGTGTGGCGTGTGTCACTACCCACTAGCACACCTTGCTGTGGGAATGACTATGCCCCGCAAGGACCACTATCACTTGGTAGGACTAATGCTAATGCTAATCTTTGTTTTCCTAGCGTGTCCTTGTGTTGTCTCACCTTTTGCAGCTAAGAGAAGAAGTTGTTCCCCCCAATAAATGCCTGGTGCACCTCCACTGAGAGTAAGAGAGTCTAAGAGCAGCCTCATATCCGACCCTCTTGGACCGCACAGGCAAGAAGCCAAAGTGTTGCAGGAACAAGCAGACCCTACAGGTGAAAGTGTAGAAGAGATGATGAGGTAAAGTCCATGGACATTCAAGGTCCATATGAAGACCTGTCCATATCACACTCCAAGAGTGCGCACTCCTTACCCATGGGGGTAGAGAGAGGCGCCATCAAAAGATGGACATGGACGACTTCATCGACAACACTAAGCTTGGCTCAACGAAGCACCCAACCTCTACAGCTATACAAGATGAGCAAAAGCCAAGCTTGGGGGAGATCCTCTCCCCCACTAAGGTACGTTTATCCAAGGTATGTTTTCTATCTTGCATTTTCCTTTATTTACTTTATTGCATTATAAAATAAAAGTTTGATTATAATAAAAAGGTTTATCTATATCATGCTTTATGAGTGCTCTTCTTCCTATGGAAATGATTGTTAAATTGCTAGTTAATGTTTCTCTAATGCTTGTTTACAACTTAGCACTTCTCTAAGTATGGATTACTTGGCACTCTTAACCATCATGAACTTGATCACTTAGTGGGTTGCAAGTGCTAAAACAAAGTCTAAGTTGTTGTGAGATATGAGATAGTTAAGATAGGAGCTCTACTCTATTGTTCTAAGCACGCATGATTGCCAGAGATTTCCTTTTAAAATGAATGAAAAACTTAATTGTTCCTCAATGGTGTTGAAATTCCTACCACGGCCATATATATACCTTAATATATCCAAAAGCCTTCTACATAAGCTACTTGCTTGCATTGAGTTTGGTTAAGACTTGTAGAACCTTTGTTAGAGGTTTGTCATGGCCCTAAGATCAAGATCCCCAAATCACCAAATATGCTGCTTTTAATCCGGAAGTACGCAACCATGCTTCTCATACCCTGGGAGTACGCATCTTATTACCATCATTTATGCTACTCCTATCCTGGGAGTACGCATCTCATCATTCATCATTATGCTACTCGTACCCTGGGAGCACGCATCATCATCCATACCGCCTTTATCGTGCTGCTTCTACACTGGAAGTACGCACCTTCACCTTTTTCCATCATATAGGTTGCTCCATGTTCCAAAGTTAGAAGTCCTCTCTCAAAGTTATCAATTGTTAGGTGAGACACATCCCAAAAAGGCTAGGCATCTATTCCTTAGATAGATCAAAAAAAAAGAAAGAAAAAAAAGAGAAAAAAAAGAAGAGCGAAAAAAAAGAGAGAAAAAAAAGAAAGAAAGAAAAGAAGAAGAAGAAAGAGAGCTAGCCTTGTCTCAATAGAAGTAGAGAGAGAGATAGAATCAAATAAAAGAGCAACCTCATCCACCATACATCCACCTTTCCTCATTACCTTACCATTTCACTACATTCATCCATTCCATTCATATCATCTTACATCTTGATCTAAGTGTATGATAAGACTCTGCTGTGGTCCAAGATTTCAATTTTTCTTAACTAAGACAACATATGCCTTGCAAGTACGCTATTCCTTGACATACCTATTTAAGCTCCACATAAAGCCTTATTAGAGATAGGATGTTTTTGAAAGGCAAACACATGATGTGCCTTGGTGAGGATTCATACACCACTTGAGTGACTTGAGGGAAACCATTTGAGGAACATTAAGACTTCTTTTGAAAACTTATCAAAAACCTCTAGCATGAAACTTGCTAAAAGAATGAGAAAAGTAGATGCTCTAGTCAAAGCTGTTATGTCTTTCAACATCCCAAGACTAAGTTAATGCCATAAGCCCCATGAGTGCTAGAGTAATATTGATGTGTTAGTATTGCTAATTTTTCCATTCAAGGAGAAGTTCTTTGTTGTGCACTTAGTATTATTGAGATGTTAACTTAGTGATAACACATGATCCACTGATGCTAAGTCTTATTGTTTGCTCGGGACAAGCAAAGGTTAAGCTTGGGGATCTTGTTGACGGCAATTATACCCTGTTTTACCCCATGAAAAGCCGTCAACAATGGTTGAGTTCGGAGATAACACCATGCCAGTGAGTAGTGACATAGGTACAATTGACTTGGTTCCAGATGTACGTGTCATTATTTGGGTGCAGGTGCAAACAGGCACTTTTCAATGTGCGGGAGCTACAAATGAAGGTAGATCAACCAACCAAGATGGCCAATGACCAAACCAACTCCACATTCATCAATGTCATACTCTGGAGACAGTGTGCAAAAGATGAGCACAAAGGTCAGGTCGGCCGACCTGACATTTGGGGGTCCAATACCACCATTGTGCTTAGAATTGCATGGTGAAACTACCTGCAAAAGATGGCCCTTTGATCCCACCAAAGGCAGGTCGACCGACCATGGTTTGGGACCATCTCGGACACTGCCAGAACACTAGAGATGTCAGGAAGTCAGTGGTGAGTCACCCTTGGGCCCCCCTGCCCAAGCCCTGGTCGGCCGTCCAGGCATTGGTGGCTCCCACCTGTCAGACTTGCTCCACCGACCTACTGCTGCTTCTAGAAGGTGCCACGTGTCATCATCTGGGTGAACCCCCGGTCGGCCGACCTGGGTTGTGGGCCCACTTGAGGTCGGTTCACTCCACCGATGTTCCCTGCACATCCTGGACGTTGATTCAAGGCGGTTTGAGGTCGGTTGGATCCAAAGGTGGAGAGGCCACTTCACATGGATCGATGACGTGGCGGTGGAGTAGCCCTTACTCCACCTCCCCTATAAATACCAGCTGCATCCAACCATTCAAGACATCAAGGAGAAGCCTCTTGAGAGCCATATAAAGCTATGTAGTCCACTATAGTAGTAATAGTAGTTGTGGGAGTTAGAGTGGGTCGAGCGAAGCTCGAGTCTCCGAGTCATCTTCCGGAGAATCGGTATGTCTTCCTCTTGTAAGACTTTCATACTTTTCCTTTACTTTTCTGAGTATTTACTTTTAGTACTTGCTTAGTATAGTATTACTCTAGTAGTAGTATTATAGTGTTCTAGCCTGTTTAGTAGTAGTAGTTCACTAGATAAATTAGTCTTGTCTCGGTTGTTTCCATTGCATTAGGTCCCGATGTACTAGAGCTTAGGCTAAGACGTATATTTAGCTTAAGTTGTAGGCGTTAGTGTGAGCGTGGTGTTCAGACTAAACCTACCGGTGGATGTTCGCCTCACTGATTGGTATAGTACCATTCAAACTCCCAACGTATATTAGCGGGGGCGGTTGTGACAGAACGCAGCCTTCCAGTTATATCTATTTGCGTCGGGTAGGCCGATAGGTGCCCCGTAAACCCAAGGTATCGCTGGAATAGGAGTTAGTTCCTGTAAGGGAATGTTAACCTCCTATTTGTCGACATATCTCCAAGCAACTGGGGAATACAAGACTAGTGGCTTTAGTGTGTTTCCACTACTAGATTAGATTAGTTCACGGAAGTAGAAGTAGAGTCATAGGAGTCTTTAACTCACTCGTTGTCCTCCCACCTAGCTATCACTCTACCTTATAAACCCTCTAGCTAGCTCCTTGATCCACCCTTCCTATACACATGCGTTTATCTCTCTTCCACTATTGTTACTAGACTAGAGACACCTAGATCTTCTCCTCCTATTAACTCCTAGCTACTGCTTTCCCTTGGGAGAAATATAAATCGACAACCTTGGAATACTCCTCGGTGAAATGCTACAGCGGTACATTCTGTGCGCTTACGGAACATCCAATGGATATAGAATTACCCTCCTGGCATCTCTAGCGTTGCCGCCATACTTCTGGTGGTTGCGCTAAGAAATGCCAACACAGGCCATGCAGCGCGCCGCGACCGCAGGACGCACAGGCGCCAGCGTCCGGCGCCGTCTTGTGAGCGCTTCCACAAGGCCGCGCCTCGAACCGGGCTACCGGACTCTTAAAGCATTTGCCGGGCCGGCCTGGGCCCGACGTGGCACGCCGCCGCGTCCCGGCCTGTGGACTGTGCCACAAACCGCGCTGGCCGCACCGGGCCAAGCCCGCTCAACATCGGCAGACGCCCGCCAGCGTCCGGCGCTTTCCCGACAGCGTCCGGCGCCCTCATCTTCGTCGTTTCTTCGTCACGTCGCAATGCCAACTTCTCCACCATGCTATCCAACAAGTATATCAACTTGATCACCATAGATAGTATGTTTCCAACAACAATTTGTATCCGGCGCAAGGGAGAGAGGGACCCAAATCCAACTCTACCCTACAAACCAAAGCGCGATCAATGCCACCTTTGCTAATGTGCCCACACCACCAAGTGTACATCACCATGTGCATGTGTGTTAGCATTTTCACAAACATTTTCAAAGGATTTTCTCTTGATCTCACAACGCCACTCGATCCTAGCATGTCGCAATGTTAGATCGCTCAAGTGGCACTAGATGACCGAGATGCAAACAAGTTTGCCCCTCTTGATAGTACGGCTATCAATCCTAAATCCGGTCATCAACTTCTCTACACTCTTCATGACCGGTGAAATGAAATGCCCTATAGCATACCTTTGCCTTGCGCATTTCCATTTCCATCGTCTTCCACTGACGTGCAATGCAACACATGCACCAACATGCTCTCAAGATGATATGATCCACTTCATATCGTCATGCAACCCTCTCGGTCCATTGATCTTGATCTCACTTGCTCTTTACCGCCTCATGGTCCATCGGAACCAAGTCTTGCCCGAGCTTCACCTCTCTAGGTCCATCGCTCCACTGCCTTGACTTGTCCTTCACACACCCTCCGATCTTGAGCCAAGCCTCATCTCGATCTTCACCATTCGATCACATGACTCCATGTCATGTCAATATTCAATGAAGCTCCTTCATCTCACATTCACCTGTGGACTAAACCCCTGTGTATTCTCATGATCACACCATTAGTCCACCTAAGTTGTCACTCAATTATCAAAACCAAACAAGGGACCTTTCACCGGCACCGGGCTCTGTCTCCATGCAGGCAAGTTTCCAGTTTCCCTTTCCCCTCCCTAACCCTAGAATCCTAGATCTACTTTGCATGAAGCCATGAACATGAAGAAGCTCCGACTAACCCCTTTCCCTTTTGCTTCTATGTGCTTTGTAGGTCACCGATGTCTAGCTGGTGCCGCAGGAGCCGTTGAGGAATGGTGCCGTGAGGTGACGAAGAAAAGCCGGGCTGGTGGCCATGTTCGACGCTGATTGTGATGGCCATGGCGTGGATGGCTACTCGTACTTGCCTACCCTGAATGACGAGCTCAGGGACTATGGACAGCCCAGCGAGGACGACGACGACATGACCGATGCGGTTGTAGTCCTGTTCGGGCAAGCAGTCACCTGTGCTATTGCTGCGACTGGTGCTGGCCATGGCCGTGGCCATGGTGCGGCTGCGCCTGGTTCCGGCCATGGCCGTGGTGCAGCTAGCCGTGGCATGGCCGTGGTGCTGCTGGTGCCGCGCTTGGTGCTCCAGCTGTGCGGCGCCGTGTGCTCCTCCTGCTGGAGCGCCTGGTGCTCCAGCTGTTGCAGCATCGGGCGGTCCTCCTGATACGGCGGCAGCCCCTGCTCCTAGCGATGCAGCTTCGCTGGCATCCTCGACCACTCACAGTAAGCGCTGCTCAGAATGGTGGCAATTCTATGATGAGGTAATTGAGGATGATGCTAGTGAAGAATGTGTGCCTGTTGTTTGTAAGACCTGTAAGTCTCGTTTATCTGGTACTTTTGCTAATGGCACTGGACATTAAAAAAGGCATCACCTTTCATGCCGCAAGAAGGCTGATCATGCTCATATGATCCAAACTAGGCTTGTCTTGAACCCTGATGGCTCATATAGGAATTGGGAGTATAAACCTACAATTGCTAGGCATGAACTGTCGTTTGATTGCTAAATTAAATCTGCCTCTTTCTGTTGTTGAAAATGATGCATGGGATGAGTACATTCAGCATTCTTTCTGTCAACAGTATTCACTACAGCTAGAGACTTGGCTAAGGTTTACGATGAAAAACTGCATCATTTTAAAAATGAGGTTTTGCCTGTTGTGTCTTCTGTTTGCTTGAAATCTGATATCTGGTCCGGTAATGCTAAGAAAGATTATATTACTCACCTCTGTCTCAAAATAAGTGTCGTTTTGGGTTTTCATGTCACAAGTTTGACTTAATTTGTAGAAAATTTTTGCAATATTTATATCTTTAAATAAATTTGTTAAGAAACTAAACGTAAAGATCTTTACGATAATACTAATTACTTAGCATAAGTATTTATATATTTTAATTGCTGGCAATTGTTTCTCGGGAAGCGAGAACGACACTTATTTTGGGACGGAGGGAGTACTGTTGTTGCTCACTATATTACTGCTGATTGGGAACTTAAAAAATCTGTCCTTTGGTTTCAAACTGATTGAAGTGAGTCATAATGGTATGAACATTGCTGATTGTATCTCTGGTGTGCTTAGAGATTGGGGTATGCTTGACAAAGTGTTTTCTGTTAGGCTTGATAATGCTTCTGCTAATACAACTGCTATGCTTGCTTTGACTCCTATGCTTTGATGGTTACTTGGGCTATGATGTTGATCCCTTAGATCATAGTAAAAAGCTTTATCATGTTGTGCATGAGCGCTGTGCTTGCCATATCATCAATTTGATTGTTAAGTCTGGTTTGAAAAGGTTTAAAAACCCTCTCTTGGAGCTTTTTAGAACTGCAATTAAATTCATTTAATCAACACATTGCTGAGTTCAAGAACTACTGCCTTGCTAAGGACATGAAGCCTCGTAAATTCTGTTTGGATATGGATGTCTGATGGAACTCCACCTATCTTAAGCTTAAACATCTATGCCATATATATCTGTCTTTTCTGTGTTCATCAATTCTGCTTCTGGCTATGCTGTGTTGAATGAACAACACTGGCAGGTTGCTGAAAAGGTTTTGAAGTTTATGGAGTTGCTCTAGGATATAACCGTTGCACTTTCTGGTGTTTATTACCCAACTAGCCCTTTAACAAGAAGTTCCAATTTACTGTGATTGAGCCTACAAATCACAGCAGAGAATAACAAATCAACACATCTACTAGTCTATGCTATTTTGGATTACAATGACACACAAATCACAGGAATGACGGGAGGAGGGATGTTTGTGGCAAGGGGACAGGAAGGATTGGATGGAGTCGCAGAGGTGCATGCTTGGAGCACCAGATCCATTAAAATGAAACTCAACCTCTCAATATGGTTGTTTTGCGGTTACCAAATAACTTTTTGTTTGAAAAGAAACTACGGAGGGAAGAGCTTCCCCGCCTGGCATATATTATGAAAAACTGAGAGAAAGCAAAAGCAGTTTATGTTACAACGAGAAGCGATACACACCGCATTTTCTATAATATTACAGAAGACTCAAGAAAGAACGGAAAAACGAACGCCAATGGCGGACACTGGATAGCATCACTACCGCATGAGTGTATGCCAATGGCCAAATCTTTTGCCGATGGCCAAGGCATAAGCCATCGGCAAAAAGAAGGTTTGCCGATCATCGGCAAATACTTTTTTTGCCGATGGCCGGGCCATCGGCGAACAAAGGCCAACGACAAAAGGCTTTTTTGCCGATGGCCGGCCATCGGCAAATAATGGTCAACGGCAAAATATTAATTTGCCGATGGCTCGCCATCGGCAAAGATCCACCAAAAAAATTACCAGGAGCGGGACGGCGGCCGACGCCGCCTGGTTTGCCGATGGCGCAGCCGTTAGGCCATCGGCAAACAAAATAATTTGCCGACGGCCGCGACCACCGGCAAAGAGCTGCCACGTGGCTGTCGTGGAGCGCTCGAGCCCACCTTCTTTGCCGATGGCCGGCCGATGGCTTCACAAGGCCATCAGCAAACAATTTTTTTTGTTTTTTCCTTCCTATTTTTTTTCCGGAGTCTTCCTACACCACATACAATCCAGCTTCAAAAATTGGGACAATTTTGAGTTTTGTAGCTATATTTCGTTAATTTTTTGGTTTCTTTGAATTTTTTCCGCAACTCTAAATTTGAACTGCAGGTACATGAAATAATGGAACTTTTTCATTTGAAAAATGATATTCATGATGCTCGAAGTATGTTGAGGCCATATCCAGGACCTCGCATGAAATTACGACCCTATTGGCCTCGTAACATGGGAGTGACGTGCACGGAAAGTGTTTTTAAATTGTATAAAATCCAAACGACGTCCGAAATTGACGAAACTTGACCAGTTGTGTTGTCATAGCATGTGTAGTGTGGGGTAAAAATTTCAAAAAGTTTTGAGCAAGTGTGACGTCGGATGGCCAAAACCCGGACATCTCCACATGTATGCCCGAGCGGGGCCGCCTACCCGAGCGGCGCCGGCCCGCCCGCCCAAGGGCCGCCGCCACCTTGGCCGGCGGCGCCACTGTAAGGTCCTAGATGGCTAGAGGGGGGGTGAATAGCCTATAAAAATTTCTACAAACTCACTAAGCAAACTTCGTTAGAAACACAAATGGCGGAAAGCAAGTTATGCTTAGCCTACTAGGTGTTGCAAGCCTCCTATCCAAACAATTCTAGTAGGTGATCACTAACACAAACAATAGCTACTACTAGTGATCAAGAGTTCTACCCACGGGATTTAATCTACACAAGGAGTGGTTCCCGACCGACCACACAAGCAATTCTACCCACGGGATTTAGTCTACACAAGATGTGGTTCCCGACCGACCACGCAAGCAATTCTACTTTGCAAGAATGTAAACAAAGTAATGCAAGAGAGGATGAGACTTGTTATACCGACGCGTCGAGTCGAGATTGCCAATCACCAAGAAGATGAACAATCAATCACAATCGGCAACACACAAAGGATGATGACCAATCACCGGGAGACAAGATGAACACAATGATTTATCCCCGGATGTTCACTTGGGTACCGCCAAGCTACGTCACCCGTTGTGTCGATCAACACCTAGATGGTCCTTTGGTGTGACCCTCAAGCCACTTGCCCCGCAAGGCACTTCCCCGCAAGGAAACCACACGGCACCACTCTCAAGTGTGATACTCAACGACACGCGCAATCCAATAGAGTTACTCTTCGCGATCCCCGCGAGGTGAGCACAAGAACCTCTCACAAATCAACCGGAGGTGGCCAAGAACAATCACCTTCTCTTGCCAACGCCTCCAACAATCTCCAAGCCGGCTAGGAGCGGTACTCTCCAAGAGTAACAAGAAATCCACCGGCGAAACCACCCACAAGTGCCACTAGATGCCCTCAAGCAATGCAATGCACTAGGTGATTCATTCAATCTCTCTTAGGATGAACAACCAAGCAAGGGAGAAGAGTGGGAGAGAGTCTCTTAGCTCAAAGAATGCACAAGGGATGAGAAATGGCCAAGAGACCTCCCCAAGGGCCGGCCACCTTCTATTTATAACCCCTCAAACAAATGTGACCGTTACCCCCTCGGGAGGCCGAGCAGCACGCGCCGGACGCGTTTGCCGCAAACCGCCGGACGCGTCCGGCGCTTCCTCCTCGTGTGCGGCCCAATCCGACCGTTGCCGCTCCATTCAAGCTCGTCCTGCCACGTGTGCGTCCGCGCCGCGTCTAGCGGTCCAGCCCGCGTCCGCCGCCCGCGTCCGAACGATTTTGCCGCCTGACAGAACTTTTTCTGTCCGCGTCCGTCCGGCCCGCGCGGACGCGACCAGCCGGCGTCCGCCGCTTTCGACGAACCGGCCAAGAAGACGCGAGGGGACCAACACGCGCCGGACGTTAAAGACAATAAACCGTCCGCGTCCGCCGCGTGCGTCCGGCGTGCGTCCCTCGCTCGCGCCAAGTCACAATGCGCCGGACGCGTCCGGCGCCAAGCCTCGCGTCCGGCGCCGTCAAAACTTCGTTTTCAGCCCGTCATGACGCCAACTCCTCCAACATGCTATCCAACAAGTATGCCAACTTGATCAACCGAGATAGCATGATTTCAACCAAATTTTGCATCCGGCGCAATAGAAAATATGCATCCATTTTTCCCGAAAGCGCCGACACCCATCTCTACCCTGCAAACCACAGCGCGCCCAAACGCCACCTTTGTAAATGTGCCAACACCACCAAGTGTACATCTCCATGTGCTTGTGTGTTAGCTTTTCACAATCATTTCCCAAAGGTTAGGTTAGCTCACTAGGCCCTACATGCAATGCACTTCATGAATTCACCTAGTGGCACCCGTGCATCGAATAGCCGATAAGACTTCCCCTCTTAATAGTGCGGCTATCGATCCTAAACCACTCACACCCTCTATGGTGTCTTGAGTGCAAAACAAAATGGCCCTATAGGTTATACCTTTTGCCTTGAGCCCATTTTGTTCCTCCAAATGATATGAACGCTTCACACCATCATGTGACCGTCTCGATCCATCGATCTTGACTTCACTTGCCCTTCACCGTGCATCTATCCATTGGCGCCTAGTCTTGCCCGAGCTTCACCATCGCATGGTCCTTCACTCCGAACCCTCGACTAGCCCTTCACCTTCAACACCGGTCCATGGAGCCAAGCATCGTCTTGATCTTCATCTTTGATCACATGACACGTGTCATGCTTCATATTCAATATGCTCATCATGTGGACAACCTTTCTCTAAATCAACCACTTAGATAAACAAGGTTAGTCCTAGGTTTCATCAATTAGGCAAAACCAAACTAGGGACTTTCAGCCACCTCATCCGCCGCCGCCAGAGGGCTGCCTCCACCTCGGGAGCCGCCGCCGGTTGTCCCTGCAGAGAGGAGAAGAGAAAGGAGAAGGGAGGAGGAGAGGAAGAAGAAGGGAGAAAGAGGAGGAAGAAGAAGAAGAGAGGAAGAAGAAGAAAAAGAAGAAGGGAGGAGAAGGAAGAGAAGGCAGCAGGAAAGGAGGAAGAAGAAGAAGAAGGGAGAAAGAGGAGGAAGAAGAAGGAGAAGGGAGGAAGAAGAAGAAGGAGAAGAGAGGAGGAGGAGGAGGAGGAGGAGAAGGTCCGCTTCTTTCGTCCACCTTCCGTCCACGTCGTCGACGCCGTACGTCAACGCCGTCCGTCCACGTTCGTCCCCGCGCGTCACCAGAGGAGAAGGTAAAGCTCTAGGGTTGTCGGCCATCGCGCTGTTTCTGTGTTGACGGCCTTCGTGCCGGGTTTGTGGATGTGATGGCCATCGTGCCGCAAATGTGGACGCTGGCCTTCGAGCCGGCAGTTTTTTTTGCAGGTTTTGGAAACCTCCCCTACGGGGTGGTTCTGCCAAAATTTTCAACTAATAGCCATGCCCTTTTTGCTTTGCAGAGCAGGACTTGTCGGAGGAGACCTTGACCGTCTTCGTGCACCTACCCGCCTCTGCGTCACCACCCTAGGTATAAATCACCTCTCTTCCTTATAGTTGTTGTAAGTACATTGCATAACCGAGTTAGGCGTCTCCCGTCCGAAAGCGATTCGCGGTCGTTGGTATGCAGACCAGTGCATATCTGCGACGGTGTCTCTTTTGGATTGTCCACGTTTTTTGGACAGCCCGAGGATGCGTAGATGGGTTAGCTTCCATGTTCCGCCCCCCGTCTGAGTCAGAGTTTGGGCAGCCCCTCCCCGTTGTTCTCCGGTTACACACTCTCCCTGTCGGGACGTGTATCGGGAGAACAGCGGGGAGGTGCTGCCTAATTCCATCTCGGACGGGAGCGGAGCATGGAAGCTAACCTCATCTATGCATCCTCGAGTGTGATTAGGACCTATCCTTCACCTAGTAGATGGTAGGAACACCTTGTAGATGCAGATGTTGGTCCTATTACTCGCTTACGATGGCGCATGACAGAGGATGGCTGACCGTGAGTGGATGTACACGGGCTTCAAAGACAAGACCGATGAATGGGTTAAGGGGACCGAGGACTTCCTAGAGAAAGCATTTGGCCCAGCTGCTAAAGGGGCGATTCGGGTGTTTTGTCCCTGTAGCAAGTGTAAGAACCAGACAAGGAAAGAGCAACAACAGATGAGGAATGATATTTGGGTGAACGGATACGTTCCAAACTATACCCGCTGGATCCTCCATGGGGAACCCCAACGGGTTACGGAGGTGGTGGTGAGACCAAACCTTGATGGGTTTGATGCAGATGCCGAAATGGCAGACTTGCTGGCAGACGTTGAAGACGTTCGAGGAATGGAGGTGGAGGAAGAAGATCCAGAGGAGACCGCAAAGGTGTACTACACCATGATGGAGGCGGCAAAGGAGCCCCTTCACGAGAAGACCCACATTTCTAAACTGGATGCCATTTCACGCCTAATAGGGTTGAAGTCGTCACTGGGCATCAGTCGAGAAGGTTTTGATCTCGTGTTGGCAACTGTTGGCGGGCTGCTTCCGGAGCTTCACTGCCTGCCGAAAAGCATGTACGAGTCACAGACGCTCCTTCGTCCACTCAAGATGCCTTATCACCCGATCCAAGCTTGTAAGAACGGGTGTGTCCTGTTCCGAGGAGACCACGAGGCAACAACACACTGTCCGGAGTGCGAAGCCTCTAGGTACGTGGAGGTAGAAGGCAGTGATGGCAATAAGAAACAGTCTAAGATCCCCGAGATGGTCATACGACACCTTCCTGTACTGCCGAGGCTGCAACGGCAGTACATGACAGAGGAGTCTGTGAAACAAATGACGTGGCACAAGAATGGCAAAAGATACAGTGACAAGATGCAGCACCCGGCGGATGGGGATGCATGGAAGTACTTCGATGCCATGAATACTGTCAAGGCCCTGGAGGCTCGAAATGTACGCGTAGTGCTGGCAACAGATGGGTTCAACCCATTTGGAATGATGTCGGCCCCGTACACTTGTTGGCCCGTGTTTGTGATCCCCCTCAATCTTCCCCCCGGCGTCATGTTCGACCCCAAGAACATGTTCTTGACGCTGATAATACCTGGACACCCGGGCAACAAAATGGGTGTGTTCGACTTGTATGGTTTCGACTTGTATGGATGATTCCGGACATGTTATATGTGATTTGATTCTATATTATGGTTGAAATGGTGTATTATTGCGAATATATGTGATGAATGTTGGATATGTGTTATGTTTGTGATTAAATATGGTCTAAATGAAAGAAAACGAGAAAAAAGGAAAAATAATTTCCAGGCCTGGGAAAAATTTACCAGCGAAGCCCGGGTTTGCCGACGGCCATGGCCATCGGCAAAATTAATCGACCATAATTTTGCCGATGGCCATGGCCATCGGCAAAAAATTTCGAGAAAAATGTTTATTCCCGTTTTCAAAAGAAAAAAAAAAGTACGCCGACGGTCCAGGCCATCGGAAAAAAATTTTAAAAAAAGAAATTTATTTGCCGATGGCCACGTGGCCTCGCCATCGGCGAACATGCCGGCAGCGACGGCGGGGCGGCGGTGACGTGGCGTGTTCACCGATGGCGGACGCGGCCATCGGTGAATGGTTTGCCGATGGCATGGTCAGTTGCCATCGGCAAAAATTTGTTTGCCGATGTGAGTTTGCCGATGGCAACGTGACTTTGCCATCGGCAAACTATTCGCCGGCGGTGTCCAGGTGTTTGCTCTGCATCATTCATTACATGCTTGTGGAACAGGTTACCAATAACTTGGAAACAGCGCACGGTCATTTGTTTCCCATGAAACTTTTCGCTTCTATCTGCTACCCATGTCACTCCCATAAAATACCCATTAAGACAAATCTTATAGCATCATACTTTTCAACTTTCCACCTAAATATTGCTACTCGCTCCTACCATTCTAGGATTTTTCATACAGAATAGTAGAATAGTACTGACTCAATGATCGTGGCACTCTTAATTACTTGATGAGTATTATACTCTTGTATTAGTGGTCACATATAAGCTTGGGCAAATTACCCGCTATCCAATATCCGAATCCGAAATACCCGTACCCGATCTACCCAATTGCAATCTCGGATAGTGATTCCAAATATTTGAAATTAATTTGGGTAATTCGGGTAACGCCACCCGGTACCCGATTTACCCAAATTACCCAAAGTTTTCAAATCCTACTAATATCATCAACATTTGTTGTAAAGAAAATATCATCAACATATACATTCAAACCCACTACATGGCCCAACAACACTCTATGACATCGGTTGTTCCTGATTAGCACTTGGACACATCTTGTATTCGTACGACCATATCCCTCCCCAATGTGCAGATATACAGATTGCTAAGTTCTGTCAATTTCGGATATTTCGGGAATACCCGAACCTGAATTTTCGGGTACCCAAAACTTTGGGTAGTGTTTTTTCAGGTGGCAATTTTCATTACCCAAACTTTCAATTACCCGAATTACTCGACCGAATTTTTCGGGTAACCCGAACGCCCAGGCTTAGTCACATATGTAATTGGCTTGATGCCCGTGACCAAACACGTGAACTCATAGGTCTTTTATCTACTCCCTCCGTCCCTGGAATAAAGAGCATTCTAGCTATTCTAATACAAAATAAGGGGGATGACAATAGACGCACGTACCCCTCACTTACCTTCCTAATATATTAAAATCTGATTTTATTCCGCATGATTAAAAGGTGAATTCTTTGTCTTTATACAAAATATGGCAGGCAAATGAATTACCTTCCTTGTAAAATATAATCACGTACTCCTGTTTTGGTAAATATTATCTTCTTGTTTCCCAAATGTATTATATTTAGGGACAACTCTAAATGCTAGAATACTCCCTTCCATACCATTGTTGCCGTCAGATTGGGCTGCTATTAATTTTGTTTGAGCATCTTAACATCTTCAAATAAAAAAAAACTTAGAACTAGAATGTTGCAGATCTCGTTGCTATCTATAATTTTCATATAAAAATCTACCTTCATTTAATTCCAAAAAAGATATAATTCAATATGATTAATATGTATTAGAAAACTTATATCTTTTTTTGGCAGAACAATACTTTCCCAAAACTTTGGAAGAACAATATCATTATGCAAGTAGAGATTATAAGGTACGAAGTATATAGCACATATAATACATTGAAAATAACACAAATAAATAATTATTTAAAAAAAATTATTCAATCATATATTAAAATATGTATTAGATAATAAATAATTAGGCAATAAATAAATAAATCATATGAAATAATATTGGAAACTAAAAAATAAAATAATATATTTAAATCTAATTTATAGTAACAAATATAGAATTCAAATTAAACAATAACAATACTAAATTGAAGTTAATTAATATTGTTATATGCATATTAAATATTTCATCCTTAGTCATTAATCACTTGTTAGAGAGAGCTTTCAAATGGTTTCACTAAACACACTATTAATGATACTAAACTAATATCATTAGCCATGGTAAAATAACTTGAATTTTTTTTATCATGTGCATATTCCTCATGAACACAGATAGATAACAGTTGAATACATATCTGGAATTGGATAGAGAAATGTTATGAAAAGCACATATTTAATATCTTCTTTAGTATCCATATCAGAAATAGAAGAGAATACGAATATCTATATTTATATATTTTGTATCTATATTTGTATTTTATTGGAAACAAGGAGATGGGTAGATCGAATGTAGTAAAGTGGGGCCATTTTGTCGGTGCCCAATTCCTATTCTGCTCTGTTCGTCTTTCCATTTCCCTTCGCAACCTGAAGCCGCCGCGCGTTGCCGCGACACCACCGTCAGCCGGCGCCGGCGAGGTCAGGCTCCGGCTGCAGCGCGGCACCCTGCAAGGTTTACTGTCCTCCTTTTGTCTTCTCGGTTTGCCCCGGCTCCACTCCACTGACCCTCACGTTATCCAATCGTTTCTTGTTCCGCAGAGTATCGACGCCCGCCGCCTGCTCGACGGAATGCCTCCGGGGCAACCGGGCAAGAGGGCAGTACCTCCGGTGGCCGGGGGCGGAGGCAGCATAGACGCCCTGCCGGACGGCGTCCTCGAGCACATACTCGGCTTTCTTCCGTCTGCTGAGGCTGTGCAGACGTCCGTGCTCGCCCGGCGCTGGCGCCACCTCTGGAAATCCGCCACAGGCCTGCACATTGGGTGCCCCCTAGCCGAAGATCCATTGTCCGTGGCGGAGCTTCGGAGCCTGGTGAATCATCTGCTGGTCCTCCGCCAAGGATCACCTCTGGACACATGCGACTTCACAATTGGAGAGTTCAGCGGCGCGGATGATGTGCGTCACGTCAACCTCTGGTTCCGGCAGGCTGTGATGTGCAGAGCTAGGAATCTGAGGATCTGTATACTTGGTGATTCTGATTCAATGGATCCGTGGCTTGAACTAGACAACCTACCTCTTGTGTCTGAGCATCTGACGAGGCTGCAGCTTAATGGTGTGAAGGTGCACAACAGCTTGCTTAATTTCTCAAGATGTTTGACATTGGAACACCTAGATATTGATAGCTGCAATTTGTCTTTTGTCACGGACATCTCGTCTGACTCTGTCAAATATCTGCGTATCAATTATTCTGTGCTCAGCAGTGATTCCCGCATTCACATTTATGCCCCAAATCTGGCTTCACTGCACCTTGAAGACCTCCGTGAGCGGACTCCCATGCTTGATAGCATGCCATCACTAGTGGACGCATTTGTCGGAATAGATGATGAGAGTACAGATCGCTGCAATGGTGCAAACTATGAGACTTGTGATTGTGAGGCCTGTGATATTTCTGATAACATGGTTGATGGCAGTAGCAACAGTGTTGTCCTGAAGGGTGTTTCAGAGGCTAAGAATTTGACGCTGATTTCCAGATCTGAAATGGTATACCTACAACTTCATACCTTACCTCTAATGCACTATTAAGTCATTCAGCTTCTGCTACGCTATGCATATCATTTTTGGAACTCTGAATTATCTGTATCATTCTTGTGATTTGATAGATATCGCCTAGGCTGCCTTTGTTTATTTGCATGCATTACCATCACCAATGGCTAATCCTGAATGTATCATGTTCATAATGACAACCATTGCGTCCTTTTGCCTTGCTCTTTATGCAGTTTATTTTCAAGAGGGATTTGAGATGGTGCCCTATGTTTCAAAAGTTGAAGACCTTGCTGCTCAATGACTATTGGTGTGTGCCCGATGACTTCCGTGCATTAGCTTGTATCCTTGAACACTCACCCATTCTAGAGAAGCTCACTCTTCAACTTTGCCCAGAGGTTCACACTTTATAAATGCTCAATGCTTGCATTGTAGAATTATTACATAGAAGTTGATCCTTCTGAAATGTTTTTGTTCTGTGCAGGGGCTGCAACCTAAAGTGGAGATGAAACTACGTGTCAGTTCGACAGAGAGATCATCTGCAATATCAGAATACCTTAAGAAAGTGGAGCTCAAGTGTGAAGTAGTTGATGTTAGCGTCCTCAAAGTTTTGAAGTTCCTGTCTACATACAACATATGTAAGCTACTGGCAATGCTCCTTGTGCCTCTATATTTCTGACGTTTACCATCACATTCATTTGTGTGAAAGAAAGTATGCTCTAAGTCTGTTAGAAAATCATGAATGACTGGACCTAAGGATGCCAAGTTAGAGATAAATTTGAACTTTATGTTGTATGGACATTTTGTTGACAGATAGCATCAATGTATCTGAATATTGAATGCATGATACAGGCAGTATGACAACATGCTGATATCTAGAGTAGTTCTGAATGTTTCATTTGTTGATTAATTTGGTAATGGGATGCTCTGGCTACATTTTCAGTTGTTGATAAGTTTTTGAATAATATCACAAATATCTACATGTTATTATTCTAAGCAGACTTATGAGCTTCAACTATTTTTCTTTTTCTAGGGAATTTGTACTTAACTTCTTTATCACTTATGTATCAGGATTCTTTTCTTTTCTTTTTGCTTTCCTTTCCTTTTTTTTATTTCAAATTTTCTTTGCTCTGTGCCGCTGCAGTTGCTTTTTACACTAATCTGACCTCGATTGCAAATGGTAATTTTTCAGTCAATTGCAAATAATTGCATTTATTTTGAGTCTGACTAAAATAAGCAATTTGTTGTCTGGTTAGTAAATCTAGTAATATCCTGAGAAAGAAATTTGGTCACACAAAATCTGACAATTCAGTTGAATTCTTCTCATGGTCCTATTAACTAGATGTATTGAATTTACAGAAGTCTTTAACAACATATCAAGTTTCTTTGTCTAGTAACACATTTTATCATATATGTATATAAACTGATTCTATATTCTCATTTTGTACAGATTTCAGCTTTGAGTAAAGACAAAGACACTTATAAAAGTTTGGCTGATGAGTGTAACGAAACACATGTTCAGTGCATGGTTTCACTGCAACAATGGGTAACTTGGTATTTCTAGAGTTAGTTATAGAACTGTTGTCATTGGAATGTGTATTGGCAGAATTAATGTCCAGAAATTTGGATTACCCTAGATGGTGGTGTCACATTAGGTCATGTTTCCGATTATTATGCTTATAACATAATTTGATTCTAGCATTAGACTGGTAAGATGGCCTGATCATGTGAACTTATTCATCTCTCTGGATTTAAATTGCATCAGATGTTCGGTCTCTGTTGTCCAAAAAAAATATTAGGATGAGCCATCCTATTTTGATATTCTCTTTCTGTCATAAGTACACCAATAGGGAGCCCCCTAGGCCAGCTAGGGGAGATGGTGGTGCTGACAGCAGGGGCAGCGCAGAAAGGGGAGGATAGGGCATCAGCAACAGGAAACTTCTTGCCTTTCATTATGAAATTAGGCTTACAAGAATACTAATGGGCTTTGAGCCTCTCATAGATAGAGCCCATGACCCTTGATACTTTAATTCCAAATTTCTAATCTATAACAACTGGGTCTAGGTTCCTCCCTATTAATTTTGCCCATTTTGCCCGCTAACATGTCTGGGTGTGTTCTTCATCACATCTCTCTTGCCTGGAGAATCAGCTCGTCCTCGAGGTGGACTGTTGGATATAGTTGTTTAATCAGCTCTGCCTCCTCCCATGATGATTCTTTCCATTTGATCAACACCTTATGGATCATCTCTATGAAGTCTAGCTTTGATCACTTTTTTCTGGTTCTAGCACCGTTGCTCACTTGCATTGTAGGTAGCGGTGGAGGAGTTGACCGTGGACGACCTCTATATTTCTTCAGGAGACTCACATCAAAGACATTGTGTATGCGAATATATGAAGTGAGTTCAGGGGGTATATGTTGCAGAGCCAATTTGTTTTGCCTCCTTTTAGTGTTGATATGGCTACAGCTCATGCCAATAGTTTTGGCGATGCTAAAAAAAAAAAAAATGCCAATAGTTTTGGCCATACCCACTCTCCAACAGTTAATTTTTTTGTCCACATGCTTTTGTGTTATACTGTTTGATACAATAGCCCTGAGACTGACGGGGACAAAATTTGGTTTGTTCCAAGAACCAAGAAGCTGCCCAATTCTATTGGAAGATCATCAACTGCTTGGATTCTGGCGTCGTCCAAGCTATACATTATCAGTTCTAGTGGATCCTATCCGTAGACCAATTTGAATCTTGTTGTATGGATGGACGTGTGATATTAAGTATTATAACAATATGCCCATGGTAACCATCGTGTCCATTCTTTTGGTTTATCCTTGTCAGGCATCTTAGATACATAGCAATGACTTTGTTAACTACCTCTGACCGGGCATCTTATACTCATAGCAATATGCAATGACCTTATTTGTTCTGCTTACCAGGTTTGAACACTGCTGAAATCATAGCGGGGTAGTTTGCTTACCCATATTGGAGTTGATGTATTGTTGACAGGTGTTGATCTTAAATATATTTGAGGCTCTAGTGATCTTACATAGTCTCTCATTCTAAATTGTAATTCGTTTCGATTTTTTTGGTACATCCATTCTGCTATGTAAAATGGATCTAGATGAAGAGTAAAATGGATGTACCAAAAAGTTAAGCGACTTACAATTTGTAACAGAGTGAGTAATTGAGAAGGTACATCCCCATAAATAAGGCTGCCAATGTTTAACTGTTGTCATTTTACTCGACTAATTCACTTTCATATCATGCTCGTTAGTGTCACGGTGCTATTAATATTTTTTTATACACAATTAGTCAAAGTTGTTTTTTTGAAGCGAAGCGAAACAACAGTCAAAAAAGGACTGAGGGAATATGTTTCTAGGAGACTCTCATGTGATAAAAACAATGTAAACAAAGTTTCATCTTTGTGAAACTGTTTCCATCCATCTTTTCACTTGTACTATATCACCTTAGCTTATTCAATGTCCATAAACTCCGACTGACCTAGCACGAGTGGAAACATATATATTTATAAATTAAACATCCATAGACCTCTGCGAAACTCGCAGAAATATATCCGGGACGACACGCGCGACAAGCCGTAGCAGTGTATCAGCGACGCGACGGCACGGGCACGGCCTTGAGCGGCGTGACCATATTGAGGGACGTGCCGAACCGGTCTCTGACGTCCACGTCGCCCGGCTGCATCCCTTCCGGCAGCTTCCACTCGAACGCGTGCAGCATGGAGGCCAGGAGCAGCGTCACCACCCGCGTGGCCATCGGGATGCCGGGGCACGCCCTCCGCCCGGCGCCGAACGGCATGAACTCGAGCCGGTCCTTGCTCCCGCGGAAGTCGGCGTCGCCGGTGGCGCCCACGAACCGCTCAGGCACGAACGCCTCGGGGTCCGCCCACGACGCCGAGTCGCGCATGATCGCCCACAGGTTCACGATCACCGTGGTGCCGGCGGGCACCGCGAAGCCGCCCACCTCCGCGCCGTCCGCCGCCGCCAGGTGCGGCATCAGCATCGGGCTCGGCGGGTGCAGCCGCAGGCTCTCCATCACGACGGCGCGGAGGTACGGCAGCCGGCCGACGTCCGACTCGTCCGGGTACTGCTTGCCGCCCAGCGCCTCCCGCAGCTCCGCGCGGACCCTGGACATCGCAGCGGGGTGACGGAGCAGCTCCGCCATCGTCCACTCCACCGTGATCGCGTTCGTGTCGGTGCCGGCGGCGAAGAGGTCCAGGAGAAAAGACTTGATGGTCTCCATGCTGCCGAGCTGGTCCGTCGAGTGAAGCCGTAGCAACACGTCTAGGAAATCACCACCGTCGTCGTCGATCTTTTCGCCGCTGCCGCCGGTGCCGGCGCCGCTCGCTTTGACGCGGCGGGCGATGATGGCATCGAAGAAGTCGAAGAACCTCGCCACGAACTCGGCGGTGCGGCGGCGGCGGCGCTGCAGGTCGAGCCTGGCGAGCACGGGGAAGAGGTCCGAGAGGTTGGGCTTGGTCACCTCCTCCACGTAGTCCCTCACCAGCTTCTCCAGCTCCTGCGCGCGGTCCGAGCTCAGGTCGCCGGCCACGGCGTCCTCGGAGAAGAGCGCCCGGGAGACGAGGTTGAGCACGCACGAGAACACGACGCGGCCCACGGGCACGGTTTCCCCGGCGGCGGCGTGCCGGCGCAGGCAGGCCACCAGCTGCCTCGCCCCTCCTCCCGCGTGGCGCGCGTCGCGTCCAGCGCGCGCGCCGAGAAGAGGTGGCTGGTGCACACGGCGCGGAGGCGCTTCCACAGCGGGCTGGCGGCGGGGAGCCAGATGACGGAGCGCTCGTGGTGCGCCAGCGCGTGGCCTGCGTCCGTCACCGACCGCGCCGCCATCACGTGGTCGTACCGCTGCAGCACGTCGTGCGCCGCCGCGGCGGAGGAGACCACGATGGCGTCGGTAGTGCCCAGCCGAAGGGACATGACGGGGCCGTGCGTCTCCGCTAGCCTGGCCAGGGTGTGGTGCGGCTCGCCACGGAGGTCCAGGATGTTGCCGATGAGCACCAGAGTCGCCGGGCCCGGCGGGCGCCGCCGCGCCTTGCCGGAGCCGGAGCTCGGCTTGGTAGAGGCCAGGAGCTTGTAGAGGAGGCAGGAGGCGAGCGAGGCGTAGAGGAACCATAGCAGGGGTGAGGCCTCCATTTTTCTTGGGATGTGTACGTGCACATGCAAGATGCGGAGTTTAAGTCTTGATTGGGCAGTATGCATGGTCTCCTGCATATATAGGCACACAATCACCACATCAGTGAGATGGTTCAATTTGTGCTTATTTTTTTTGGAGGTGGCAGCCTGAACTAATAAGGACTGCAGAAAGTCTCTTGTAAAAAAAAAAAGGAACTTTAAAAGGAACGTTTAGTTGAGCATCTATGGTTGATTACTTAAAAAATAACTTTCTAATTCATTTTTCTTTGGTGAACTACTTAAAAAAGGGGAAAAATGAACCTCTCTGTAAAACAAATCACTATACCACCTCATAATGCAACATCAACAATCTCACTGGACTGAACTAATAAGGACTGCACAAAGTCTCTTGTAAAAAAAGAGCTCCTGGCGTATAAGCAATTCTCGGGCTCCTGGCGCTTGATTGTTTCTGCCGTCGGATTCTTTCTGTCTGGCGCTCGCGTTTGACCACCGACGCTACCCTGCGCGTGATGGACTCCAGCACCGCAGCCCAGACCGAGGCCGGCCCATGCGTATCTCTCTCTCTTCGGCAGGAACAGCCGAACATCGTAGACAGCGGCCACCAGAGCGTGCCGGTGACAGACCCTAAATAACTTGATAATTCATTATTATCTCTGGTATATATGGAAAGGCAAAAAATGAACCTCCCATGGGATTTGTAAAACAAGTCACTATCATGAGATCTTTCTTGGGATAAACCAAGGCTCGAGGCACTCTCCAGAACTGTCGATATATGGACCCGGGTACCTACATAGCTTGTATATTGAGTAAAATGCACGTATAGGCCATTAACTTGTGGGCAGGTGTCGATTTAGGCCAACAACTTCGAAAGTGCATTTTTTTGTCAAAAACTTGAGAAGTGGTTCATAAATAGGCCATACCCCTTCGTTTCATGTTTATATTTCCAGAAACCTCCCTATATCTATTTTTTCTTTCACAAGTTCGTCCTTCACCGGCGACGGCGAGGTCTCCGGCACTACGTACGTCGCGCGCGCGCCCGTGGCGGCGTGGCGGAGCTCGCCGTCGCCCACAGCTGGCCGGTGAGGGGACTAAGGGGGAGGGGCCGCCGCGGATCGGGCGGAGGTGGCCCTCACGGCCGCGGATCGAGCGAAGCCGGCCCTCAGTGCGCCCGCCGCCGTGGGCAGGGGCAGGGGCGAGACCGACGCTGCTGGTCAAAGTGGAATGAGCTCGCCGCCGGGTCACATAGGCGCGTGGGGCAGGAGCGCCACGGCAGCGGGGACGGGGCACCGCAACTCCAGGGGCTCCGCGCTGTCGTCGCGCAGGGAGAAGGGCGCCGTCGCCGTGCCTGCCGGGAGACGGGGCCGTGCGCTCGTCGTCAATCTGGGAGATAGACGCTCCTCCCCCTCCGCCGCGCAGCCTTCGTCGTACGCCATAGGAACGCGCACGACTGGGAGCTCCCACGCGCTCCCGTCCGGTGCTCTCACGCGCCACCGCAGCGGGTCGGTCCCAGGGGAGCACGGGATGTGCCGCCGTGGGGGGAGGGGCGCTAGCCGGTCAGGAGCTCGCCGTCGCCGGAGACCTCGCCGTTGCCGGTGAAGGACGAACTTGTGAAAGAAAAAATAGATATAGGGAGGTTTCTGCAAATATAAACATGAAACAAATGGGTATGGCCTATTTATGAACCACTTCTCAAGTTTTTGGAGCAAAAAATGCACTTTTGGAGTTGTTGGCCTAAATCGACACCTGCCCACAAGTTAATGGCCTATACATGCATTTTACTCCTTGTATATTTGACCCCTTCCTGCTATCGGGCCAAAGGCCAAGGTGAAGGAAGCCTACGAGGGCTCACGCAGCAATCAACTTGAAGGTCAAGGCACGTCGAGCATATTTGGAGCTGGGCGTATCTGGAGGATAAGCATAGGATTAATCCATATGCACTATGTGTAACCAACTAGGAACCCAATCTATTAGTCATTCACATCCCTTGTAACCACCCCCTCTGCCTATGTAAAGGAGGGTAGGGACCTCACGAAGGGATATAATCCATCTGATTCACCCCATCTACTATGTAGTTAGGACCAACAACTCCTGTAACCGAGCATACGAATACAAGAAGAACAACACCACCACCCCGACTAGACTATAATTTTACGCACTACCATGATTGGCTTGAACCAGTATAAATTTTATGTCTCGTGTGCTACCATTTGTTTCCTCTTTTGCGATCTACTTGCTAGGCATTACCGGAGCTTAATCATCCGACAGTTGACGCGCCAAGTAGAGGCATTTCTACGTATATATTTTCTTTTTTATGTATGGGATGGGAATCGTCTTCCACTTCGGTGACGAACTGGCGAAAATGCAGCCAAGCAAAAAGATCTCCTTTTGGCAAGCTCGACTTCATCGCTGATCGATTTTGGGAACCTGCACCTATAGGAACCTGAGCTCGTCTCAATAGAAGAGAACAACTTAGTTTGATTTGCAGTGGTAACTGAATCCGAGCAAGACTTGAGTTTCTTCAGTTGTTTGTGAGTCCGAGTAGGACCATAAATTGAGAAATTGTTGATTTTCTTGATGAGATCTTCGAACTCATCTTGGGGAATTGTTGGGATAGCCTAATCCGCCGAGTTCTCCATGAGGCGACTTTGGATCTTGTTGTAGTCATCCGGCCTGCAAATCTAGGAACTGAAGACCAAAGTTGACCCCGCAGGAAATCCATGGTGATGTTGAGGTCCATAGAGCTCTCAAACACGAATTTGTCAAAATACTCTGTTTGCCGTGTCAGTTGTCGGTGTTTGATGACTGACAACACTTCAGATGGCTACCTGGGACGATGTTTAAGGAGCTGGCTTATATAGAACTTGACGTTGAACGTGAAAACATCGATTTATAGTAGTTCAGGCCGCTAAATAGCTTAATACCTTACGTCTAGTTCAGCATGATGCTTGCTTTTGCGTTAGATTGTTGTGTATGAGATGATAAGTAGTAGCTGAGGTGCCCCTACCTCTCACACAAACTAACTTTCGTAATAATCCAACTAGATCGATCCTTCATGCCTTGGACATCACGCCACTTCCGTGTCTTCAAGCAGATCATGGGCTGGCCCAAACCCATGGCGGGTACTCAGCCGGCCTTGTGGGTAACCCTTAGGATCCTAGTTCATCCCTGAAATATAATGATTCTGTGTGAACAAAACTTAACAAAGGCAATATTCACATGCATATACCTACCGTTAATGTCTATCACCAACCCATATATGGTAATTAGGATGAGTTATATACATTTCTCTTTTGTCTTACATACCACACAACACCGTATGTCCTGAAATTATTTGGACTTCAAAGTGGGTATTCAACCGGATTATTAATTTGAGTGTCGGCAGCAGGGAGATAATGTAAACTAGGGGATTCTCCGCGCGTTGCTGCGGGCATGAAGGAGGGATATAAATATATTAGAATAGTGAATTACTAAAGTGGACACATTATATAAATTTCTAGTGACAAATGATAGTGGATTGTTGAGGTGTACAATTGCATGGGAAGAAAAATAGATAGTGGAGTTGATAGTGGACTTCTAAGGTGGATGTGTTACATGTTTAAAAAATAGATAGTGGAGTTGAGTGGGCTGCTGAGGTGGACATGTTGCATGTCAAGAGAAATACATAGTGGAGTTTATTTATATAAGAGTTATAGATAAGTTGATCTACATAGATAGAAGTACCTTATATGGTGTTTCTTTACTCCTGCCACAGCTATCTGGTGTTTGATTACTCTGGTGATGCATGCAATGATTGTAGATTTATATACTCCTACTTCCTCCATTCCAAAATATTTGTCGCTAGCGCTTCTCGAGAAACAACTACCGATAATTATATATTAAAAATATTAATATTTACAATATATAATTAGTATTATTGGAAAAATCTTTAAATCTAGTTTTTTAATAAATTTATTTAGAAATACAAATATTACACTTATTTTATAAAGTCGAGATAAACTTATGACATGCACGCCAACAATAACGGTCAATTTGTAAACCCCAGTTGTCGCTAGCTACTTGGACACACACATGATGATATAACTTGGTCTGGTCGATAGCTATTAACCCTCTCTTCTACGTGCTTGGACATGATAGTACAGATGTCACTAGTGTATAAATAAAGAAAATTTATTTATGGATCGATCGAGACAGCCGCTTATTAAGTTTCGCGCGTGTTTCTTATATTGCATTATTGTACTGGCCTTGGTAGGCGCCGCCAATTCATTTTTTGTTCCTATATATAATTTGACCACACTACAGTACACTCCAACGAATGCCTAGGTCAGCTTGTTGAAATTCCGTTCGGCTTTCGTTAGCAAATATAAATTTCTATCTTCCCGTCTCTTGGGAGTTTTGAACCGACGGCAGGACCAGACTGCTGGTGTTCCGTGATTGGCGGCAGCAGGAGCGACAGCGAACCATGCATATAGAAATATGACGACGATACTGCTGCTGCTCTAGTCTGATAGCGCTACAAGGACTAAAGTTTAGTGGCCATGGCGGGCTGGGGCCCAAGGCCGGGCTCGGGACTGGCGGTCCTGCACCCTCGCGGCCGGATCTAGCGGCTGGCCACGCGCCTTGGTGGCTCTTACCTCCGGCGCTTCGCGGCAGTTCTATGGTTCTGCCTGTTCCCACGACGTCCTTCTCGAAATCGGGTGAAAACCCCGCCTTAGCTGCGGTGCAGCGTTTGGGCCACCAGCGACGGTGGCGCATCTGCGCATCATTACCCTCCTGGGGGCGATGTTGATGGCTTCAAATCCTGTGGGTGTCGTGGGAGGTGGCTTTCCGCCCTAGTCGCGTCGTGCCTGTGCCAGTGATGTTGAGGTCGCTAGGTGGCCTGCCTTGATGGATGTCCAATAGCGGGGGAAAGCCTTGCCCGGCTAGCTCAAGGCGACGGCTGTGGCGCGGGCAGCGTCACCCCCCTTCTTGAAGGTGTCGTCGGCGCTTCGTCCGTCTCGACAGAATATTCTCCAGTGATTCACTCTTGTCACTCTCACCGGGCTGCTCTTTTACTGTGCTTGTGTGTCTTTCGTGCTCATATTCGCAATGATTATCAACTGCTTGGTGTCGTCGTCGTTTTCCCCTGCAGCGGCTACTTGGTCGTCGGCGGTTGTGGTTTTTACCCCACAGTGGCTACCTGGTTGTCGGGGAAGCTCTCTTCTGCGCAGTGGCTACCTGGTCGTTGGTGCTCTACCTCGCAATGGCTGCCTGGTCGTTGCGGTCATCATACCTCGCAATGGCTACCTGGTCGTTGGGAAGATATATCCACCATCTTGGCGGGCGTACCATAAATGTATTCTTCTTAGGCATAGTTGTTGGTGTTGTGTGGCAGTGTTACTCCCCTATTGGGAATATGCCGTAGAGGTAATCATAAAGATTATGATATTGCGATTGTACAAATGATATATTATATGATTCTAAATATCCATTAAAGATAACTTGTATTGATTGGCAGTTATATGAATTGTTTTGTGAAACGCTTTTACTTGTATGGATATTCTAATGTTGTCCTTGATCGGAGTTCGTGTAACAATGCATATGAATATTAGATCAACACATTATTAGTTGATTACTATGTTTCACAAGTCATAGACATAGAGATGTCAAACTAATAATGTGGGCACATGTATGACATGTAGCTGGATTGACCCGACGTGAGATGTTGTTATTATTATCTAATTGTACATCATGTACGTTATGTCCTTAGACCTGAGATTGTCGTATGCACTCAAGATGTGAAACGACTTACTTAGGGATTGTTAAACGCTACTCTGTTACTGGGTAGTCATAAAGATAGTCTTCGGGTTTGTCGGGAAACATGACGTGAGACATAGACAATTAAGATGGAATTTGCCCCTCTCTATGTGAGAGAGATATCACTGGATCACTCAAGTGATTGGATCAACAAATGCATGGCTGTGCTTGGGTTAAGTGTTAACCCACGAGTTGAACCAAATATCAAGTGGCAAGGGAATAAACATGTATATGGGTTGTGGTGGTTCGTCTAATATGATCTTTGCGTACGCATAGGAGTTCTCACGCCTTACTAGAGACCGCTGTCAATTATTGGGCGAGTAGGTGTACTTGGGCCATTTCTATGTGTGCGTGAACCCATAGGGTCGCACGCTTAAGGGGCTAGAAGCCCAATTCGGGTTGGACCCAAGTTGGACAAAAATTAGGTTTACTAATGGGCCTCCAACTCGAGAGCACATTAGGGACGCCTATATAAGCAAGGGGGCAGGGGTGAGGATAGATTTAATCCACGCCTTTTGGCAGTCGCCGTCGCCCTCTCCACGCTCACGCTTATTGCTCCTCGCGGACCTAGCAGTCCGGAGGCGCATCGCTTCCTCCCTGCACGTGTGTGATACCTCGGAGGTGCTGCATCTGGAGCACGAGGACGAACCACGCGAGGACGATCCGCGAGCGGAGGACGGACGTGACGGAAGGACGACCACACAACTGCACGGCACTGCTGCGATGTGTTTGACTACATCGAGTCGCTTTCGCTGCACCTGCGCGTCTAGTGGTAATCCCGTAACCTGTAGCTAGCAGTAGATCATGGTTTATGAGGTAGAAAAGTTTTGTTTTCCGGCTAGCGTAGCATCCTCATAACCCTTTACCCCCCCTCTTCGTGACCCGTGTGTTTGTGTCTTTGTTTATCTGCGCTTTTGTTTTTCTGGTCTTTGGGCTTTGCCGGTAATCCTGGATTACTTATGAGTCCTCTTGTATCAGAGCCTTGGCCTCTCTTTTAGCCTTTCCTCTTAATGAAAAACGGGTAAAAGACCCGCTCATAAAGAAAAAAAGCAGTGGCAACGAACCATACAGAAATACGATGATGATGATAATGCCACTCCCGTCTGATAGTGTTAATTATAAAACAAATTAGAATTATGGTCCAGGACTAAAGTTTAGTCCATTTCATATCAAATGTTCGGATCTAATTAAGATCAGGCTTAACATGAGATAATTGTGGCTAATTCGCAAGGTTAATTTATTAAGCTTAGTTAATCAATTATTAGGCTATTAGCACATGTTTACTATGACACCATATTTTCAAAATATGGACTAATTATGCTTAATGGATTCTTCTCGACAAATTAGTCTCAATTTATGGAATTAATTTTATAATTATTTTATTTTCAACACTGTAAATTAATGTCCAAACATCTGATGTGAGGTGAACACCCTGTGTTTCTTCAAAGCATAATTGATAGGCGCCGCCAATTCTTTTTTTCCTTCCTATATACGTAATCTGACCCAATAATGTTAGTTAATGTTTGTTCCACACTACACTCCAACAAACGCCTAGGTCATCTCGTTGAGATTCTGTTTGGGTATGGTAAGCAAATTTAAAATTTGTCTTCCCGTTTGATCCGACGCCAGGTGTTTCGTGTTTGGCGCCAGCAGCAGTAGCAATGAACCATATAGAAATATGTGATGATGATGATGCAGCTACTCCATAGGGCTCTTTACACCAACACATACGTGTCTCAGTAGTCGGTAGTGCGTGGATACACGGATACGTTTTATTTCGTCTCGCAACAAAGTCAGATGATGCATTGCAGCCCGACGTCTCAGTAGTCGACTCTATGATCAAAACTTTGTCGAGAGTAGAGATAGATGTTTTTGTTAAAATTTAGATGGGCTTGGTTCCAATAACAAATACTGAAATTTCTAGAGAAATCTCAAAGACTTATTCATGAGAAGCAAGAAGGGATGTGAAAACTTTTTATTACCACCTTACTAGTTGAAGTAGAGTTAGCCATATATAAATATTTTTTTTACGAAATAGCCATATATAAATATGAAAGTTCTCTTCACTTACTCAAGTCTAGTGTGGGGAGGAGAAAGAGAAATCCACACGCCAAAACACATCCAATTAAGCTAGAGTTTTCGTCTCTTCTCGCTATTACGCCGCCGTAGCTACTCCAGCCTGATTGCTTGCGTGCACCAGCAACCGGGCGAGCAGGTCTCCGGAAGGGTCGTTTTCCATCGAAGTCAGACGGCGCTACGTCATTTGTCGTCAGCTCCACTGGCCTGGTTGCTTAGCTTTCTTAAACATAGAATTCATGGTATAATCTTGGTGATCTAATCTTGAGGTTCACAATGATCAATCTATCTAGTGTACTAGTATTTGCCTAGTGTTTTGGCGTGTGTGCGCTAGTATTTATGTTCATGCTATGCGATATCATGATCTATATTGCTGATATTTATGATCTGTTAATCTGTCATGTTAGTAATCGTGCCATGCTCAATCTAGTTGATCATCTTGTCATGCTATATATTCTGGTTTTAATCTGGAAAGTATTCTAGAATTTGCCTAATATTTTAACAGTTTTTATATAAAAAAACATGTTTGAGTAAACATACGTATATGATAATCCTCTAGTTGATTCATTAATATAACTAGGTGGATACCTCGCGCGTTGCTGCGGGTATTCCAGATAATTTTAAAAAATAGACTATTCATATTTATAGTTATGCGAATTAAACTATCTTGAACTAATTTTGATAAATGATTTGAGACATCTTTTTGGACAATTGAATGAAACTATTTTAAATTTGTTTTGATGAATTATTTGATATATCTTTGTGGACAAATAAATGCATTTTAGTGGATGAAGAGAAACTATCTTAATTATGTGCTAGTTGGCTATAATTATAATTTATAGTGGATTGTTGAGTGGATTGATGATGTGGATAGCTTGCATGTTGAGAGAATTCACTAGTGGGGTTTATCTTTATAAGAGATATAGATTGGCACGAGCAATCTAAGACGATATAAAGAAATTTGAACTATTGTACAGAAAACCATTATTTTCTATGTACACAAAATAAATTACGAAACAGCTACTGCTATGACGTCCTATCTCAGGTTAGCATGGTTAGTTAGTCTGCAGAATAGTTAAATATTGTGCAGATAAACATCTTTTAAAATAAATTAATATGAAGACCAAATTTACCAATTCTTATTTTGGATTTTGGATTTTTTCTATTTTCTTGACTTTGTTTTGAAAAAATATATTATGTCGCATACATGAGATGGGGCCCATGAGGTCCGGGCGAAACCACCAACTCTGAGAACAACATGAATCAAGGATATCCCTGATGTGGCTAACAACAGTGCATACAACTACAAGTCCATTTGCCAAATTTGTGATTATTACTGAAATGAACTTCAATTCCAAAGATCTAATAAACAGGGTCTAATATTCATTAATATTTCTATAGGCACATCAGCTCATTCGGAAAGCATGTGATGTTAAACCAAACTTTTGTGTTTAAAAAGAAAGTCATTTTAAGGGGAAAAAATACAAAGCTATGTTGGTGAGTTGGGCCATGTCTGAAGCCCAAAATTTCAAACACAAATAACAAACTTCTGTTCAAAATGGCCTTGATAAATGTAGTAGTACATGTTAATGTTGACTTCGTAAGCCCAATTAAGTCTGAGTGATTGTGTCTACAAAATTGGCCCAGGTCGTGCTCTGAACTAACATATATGCAACTAATTCCCTTCCGTTTGTAACGAAGAGCGTTGTGAAACTTTCTGATAGAACCAATTAAACTGATTATGTGCGAAGTTACTCTCTCCATTCAATTTTACATGTCACGTTACATTTCCCTTAAGTTAAAAAATACTCTCTTAACTATTCATTCCAAAAAATACTTATAGTTTATAACATACAAATTATATACTACGATAGTATTTTTTATACGTGTGAAGCATGTGGTGTGTGTATATACAAACATACTTGTGTATGTGATCTTCGAGTAATTACAAGTGGATGATTTAAATTTTCATTAAAATTTGTCGGTTTTTTTAATTGGCAGAAGAAAGCAAGTGTGCAACCAAACAGATACCGGAAATGTCATTTTTAGCCAGTGTCAAAGGAGGTTTCACGGGAGTGTTATGCACATTAAATAGACTGCCATGTCAGCATTTGCATGAAATTAGGAGGAGAGAGAAGGAATTTGTTTCACCATGGTGAAACTATATAGCGGTGTTTCCAAAACATTGGAAAGTGTGTGAAACCCCCATTGAGAGTGTTATTTCATTTCATCCGCATGCATGGAGGAAGGTTATTGGTGGAAGAGAGGAGAGAGAGACAACGGTGGACCCATAAAAGCTTTAAATAGTATGTGAAACTGTGCAATGAAACTATGCATTGAGTGAGTGAGTTGTTTCGTATCAAAATTTCAAAACTTTAAATAGTATGTGAAACTGTGCAATGAAACTAGCCATTGAGACTGGCCTTAAGAAGAAATAATATACAAGGCCACCCCTAATGAGCTGTACTTCATTTAAAGCCCAAATATCACCTGAAAACAACAAACATCTTTTTTTATGGCCTGATGGGAATATCCCCTCAGAAAAACTATAAAACTAATTGTCAAGTCCTGGCTAATTCACATGTTAGTGTTCACTTCGTAAGTCCAATTATATCCTGAGTCTGAGTGATTGTGTGTATGAAATTGGCCCAGGTCGAGCTCTGAACTAACATGTGCAACTATTTCACTTCCGTTTATAACGAAGAGTGTTGTGAAAATTTATGATAGAACCAATTAATTATGATTATGGCAACACATTTAATGTCCAGAAAACACTCCATGAAAATCCTATTGTGACTGGTCTAAGGGCAAGTATTATATTATAGTAGGCTATAAGCCGACTAAATGCTGATATGGAGGAGAAAAAGGAGAAGAGAGAGGAGAAAGCTAGCTTGGGCACAATAACTAAGAAACCATGTAAGAGAGACAAGTGTGTAATGTATTATTGATGAGGAGTTAACCACTGAATGAGTGGGCTGAGAGAAATCTGAACCTTACAACCCGCATATAGGCTATATTATTATCCTTGGTCTAATAAGGACAGTTCCAATGCAAGACTCTATCGCAGAGTCTAAGACTATTTATTACCCTCCTATTTATTGTATTTTGTATTTACCTCGAAGATTGTAGACTTGAAGTCTAAATAAGACTTGGTTTTTCTGCATCTCTCTTCAATAAATATACTGCCATATCAGCAAAACACAATAAATGAGAGAGTAATAAATAGTCATGGACTCTATGGTAGAGTCTGCACTGGGAATGCCCTAACACATTAGCTGGAAGGATGGCTGCAAGCACTGTCTCGGGATGTGGAAATAAACAAATCATTAACCTCCTAAATTATAGGCATTTACGGTTAATTTTGGATGAAAATCCGCGCCTTCTTTTCACGGTCGTATATGCATGGAGACATATCATGCCAGAAGGACGTCCTTTTATGGTTGTGCGTGATCAACTCTATGCTTTTTTTTATTACTACTTCAAATTACTATGAGGAAACAGATGATTTTACTACTACGAAGAAAATAATTACTACTACAAAACGAATTAAAATAGTTATGGTTTGTGACTGGAATAAGTAGATAATTTATGAAAAAAAATCAACGGTGTCACCTATCTATGGGACCCTGTTAGCAGCAGTAATTAAGAGGTTTTAGGCTGCTTAAGTGAACATGCTAAGGGCACAGACTCTACCATATAGCATAAACCTATTTATTACTATGCCATTTATTGTATTTTGCTGATATGATAATATATTTATTGAGGAGAGGAAGAAAAACAAAGACTCCAAGTCTATGATATTTTTGAGGTAATAAATAGATTAGACTCTATACTAGAGTCTGCACTGCGAATGTCCTAAGAGTGTCCTCAAACAGGGTAAAAGAAAACATTAGCTAGTTGACATATAGAAATAATAGAAAATGGACACTGAGGTGCATAGTTGAACCGTCAGTGAAAGGAACTCTTTTGGAAAATGTGCGAATCTGGCTATTGTTTCATCACTGGCGCTGTCCGTTGGCTTCCTTTCATCAATAAAAACTCACCTAGAGAGACTATGTATTTGATCACCGCGGGGACGGCCTAATCGTGGTTTTGGGATAATGATGGGATTAGTTAGGAACATTATTAAATAGTTCCAACAATTCTACCTCCCATGTGTAGTTCAAGTATATTTAAGATACTAGATTCGTGCCCGTGCGTTGCTACGGGATTTCTAACATTTTATACTAAAAATACACAAATTGCACGGCGATAATACCATGAAATTAAGATGTCAACCTTAAATACTGACATTTAATCCAAAAGACAAAATTAGTGATCAATATGGTCAGAGAGTACAACATCGCAAGTTCACAAACTGTACTGTAGAGTATGGACTACTCCACTACTCCAGTGATACGGCTAAAATAATATTTTATATCACAGATAAAAATCTCATCATCTCTTTCGTGTGCAATAAATCTACAAATAAGTTCTATACCATCTTGTACCATCTTTACACAAGTTCGAGTATAAATAGGCAACTATTAGTGCTTCTTACATGGGTAACACTCGTGAAAAAAAAAATTCTCTCATATAACCTTAAAACAAAATGCATAACTTGACGGGATTGCTTACTGTAGTAGATCACAAGCTGCTATTTCAAGTGTCTGGATGCAGAGAGCTCACAGCTGCTTGGTCGCTTGCTTGTGAAGTGCCGAGCAAAACTGTCGAAGGAACTACAGCACCTGAATAACAATACGTACAACTCAGTAAGCTGTTCTCATTAGAATTTCTATGCACTATTAGCATTCTGCAGGTATATAGATGGACAGATAAAACAGATATGTATGCTGCACAATTGAGATTTGGGGGTAATCATCAGGAGAATGGCCAGCAGGGAAATGAAGATCAATTCGAGAACTTCCTGACCAAATCAGGGAAATCGGAGGAAAAAATTAGAGGGAAAGAGATATGGGGTGTACTTGCACTGAAGAATGGTGGTTCCGAATAGGAAAGCAACTCACCACAGTGTATGGGTTTATTCTGGATGAAGGAATTGACATCCACAAAAAGTTATTGCTAAATGCCTAAAACTGACATGAAAGTCACCATTTACATGTTTGATTTTCCAAACAGGAAAACCATCACTATGAAAAGAAGAGACTAATAAATTAAAGTAAACAAGGAAGCTGAGTCAAATCCCCATGTTCTTCCATGCCTAAAATTTGGACATTCTGTACCTTGTGAAGGTACATGGCCATATCTGCATGTGAACCTTGTATATTGGGGTTTAAATCAACCAAGCAGATGCGGCTTTTTTGTGTTTAAAAAAGCAGATGCTGCTTTGAAGTAATACGTGGTGAAGCAAAGACATGTAAATCCATAATCTGCAACTGCAGTCTGCAATATATCATAAAAAACAGATTTCACTTAGCTCAACTCGACAAATGACTAAGTGAATATCAATTTCAAATGCAGCTTATGACAGAACTTTTCGTACCTGGATAGTAGCTTTCAGACCATAAGCTATGACAACAGCAGTGATATTTGTATTTGCAGCACATTTAAGATTTCAGGAAGGATGTCCTCCAAGAATTTTGAATCTTATTCCAAAGGTGCTCACCCACATAAAACAACAAAGGGCATTCTGTGCACAATAAACTGAAATCCCATTAGAACAAATCACGTCTTCCAATTATATTTTCCCAAAAGATGAATTGTTGCCTTGCAGAAGCCTTGGCACATGCTAGATTGAAAATACCTTATTTTAGAGCAGATCTTGAGCACATAAAGGTAGCAATTTTGGAGCAGCATGGTTGAACTTTGGTGAGCTGTAAATACATGTCTTTGGGCCATTATCAGGTCATCCATCGTGGCTGCAAAATGCACCGACCTCGGAAATAAAGGCCTGCAGCCTAAAGAGAAAGGAAATCAGACAGTGAATTGGTATGATTCAGTAAACAAAACAAAAGCAAAGACAGATTTTGGAGTAGCACCCCTCGGCGCACATATTTAGTTTGTGACCTGAAACTAATAAGGAAACAAAATACCACGAGTTGAGACAGAATTTCATTAACCGCATGAGAACCATCACCGGTGAAAGATCCACTGTCACAATAACCTTCATTCTGTTCGAGTTATAGAAAAATATAATAAAAAGATGACACAACCAAAGATAATAATATACTGTTTCAGTGTCAGCAGAACCTTTGTATGAAAAGTTGAAAACTCATCTGCAATACCTAAAGTTAAACCTTGAAAACTACAGAAAAAAAGGCACAATAACAGTCTCAACATTGTACCATAAATTGCCAAAGGCACAACCTATCAAATTCTCATATATTATCATCATTTTCGACATATCTTTTTTCTTTCTAATTTTTTATTGCTTTTTCACCAGTCAATTCAGAATGGAAGTTCATCAACTAATGTGGTTGTTCCTAAACTATCAGTGTTATACACATTGCAAAAACTATCAGTGTTATAATACATTAACTGAATATTATCAAGGATTTGCCAGTATTCATAAATAATTGATCGACATGTCTAATGTTGGATAGCTAGCTCTGCTGATTGCACGTAGTAGTGGATGATCGATCGACCGATCAATAAGAAGACAAGAGGCATTTGACAAGTTTTGATCTGTTAATCAGGGATATTGTTTCTGCTATAAGCAACAGGTCAATATATATATGCCCCTATATATATACCAAGAATATCAACTTGTGCACATTTTAGAATCAATCTAATACCAAGAGAATCGAGCTGCTGGCTGCTGCCACATGGTAAGAACATCAATTTCAACATCAGGGAAGAGAAGCGGTTGGCACACCTGGTAGCAGCAGGGAGCGATGGAGTTGGGGTCCACCGTGAAGATGCAGAACGCGAGTGCGAGCTGGATGTGCGAGGCCTCCTCGTCTGCTGCGCCTAGATCTTGCTGCTGCTGCTAGCCGGGCTGCGGTCGCTCGTCGCCGGCGATGGCGTCGGGCCCTAGGGTTCCGGCCGAGTTCGAGGCTGAGCGGGCGGCGGACGTCACTGGCGGTGGCGCGCAGTTCCGAATCCTTGAAGCACGCGATGGCTGGACGCTGGTCCTGGTGCGAGGTGGCCGGGGAGCAGTACGGCGGCGGCACGGCGATGTGGCCGGTGCGGAGGTAGCCGGGTATGGGCTTGGGGCAGGCAGGGAGAGACAGAATTTTTTTTTTTATCGAGATCGCGAGTGGTTGTGGGAGCGCCGGGCGGACTTTTACTGCGGGGGCGAGGTGAAACGGTGGGTGGACGATTCCCTTTGGTAATTCTTAGGGTAAAGATAGCGATCCCCTGGCATGCCATGTCTACATAAAGACGTATATGCTGTTGATATCCACACATCACAAACAACAACAGTCCGTAGAACAATGGCTCTCACCACAAGCACTAACCAAGCTTTGCTTGACGCCCAGGTCGAGCTCTGGAACATCATGTTTTCCCACATCAAGTCCATGGCGCTCAAATCCGCACTGGACCCCCGTATTGCCGATGCCATCCACAACCATGGTGGCGCTGCCACCGTGCCACAGATAGTGGCAATGGTCAAGCTCCACCCATCGAAGATCCCCTGCTTTTGTCGCCTCATGCGCACGCTCGCAGCCACCGGCGTCTTCAGCGCCGAGAACACGTCGGGCAGCTGTGAGCTCGTGTATGCGCTGACACTGGTGTCCCGCCTCCTCGTCGGCTCGCAGAACCTAGTTCCTTTCACTTCCATCATACTCCATCCAAGCTTTGTCTCCCCATTCCTTGAGCTTGGCACATGGTTCCAGCAGGAGCTACCGGGACCATGTGTCTTCAAGCAGACGCATGGGCAGACCTTGTGGGAACAAGCCGCCCATGACGCATCCTTGGACGCGCTCTTCAATGACGGGATGGTCTCACACTACTGGAAAACCTGACTTTGCCGACTGCCCAGTTGTTTTGCCGACTGCCAAGGCCACGGCAGGCGGCAAAGACCCTCTTTGCCGCCTGCCCAAGTTTAGGCAGGCGGCAAAGGCATGGCAGTCGGCAAAAGACAGGCGCTTTGCCGCCTCGCCGACTAAGCGGTCGGCAAAGGATGCCTTTGCCGACCGCGACTAAAGTGCGGCAAAGAATTTTTTTTTTTTTTGAATTTTGATTTCAAAATTTTTCAGTGATCATTCTAGATTGTATTGAATCATATTTTAAAATTTGAAACATTTTCATAACTTTTTCCTATATTTCTCTTGAATTTATTTTGTTTACTTGCATTTTTCTCAAAAAAGTAAAAATTGAACTGTAGGTGCATGAAATAATGAAACCTAGCCATTCAAAAAATTATATTCATGTTAGGTAATGTATTTTGAGGCCCTATGCAGGAACTCACCTAAAAATTTTAACTCCTGCTTCACGAAACATGGTTCTCCAATTGCGGAAGAAGTGTTATTTAATTATATAAAAATGCAAACGAAGTCGAAAATCATGAAACTTGGCGAGGTGTCATCCCATGGCATGTGGAGGCTATGATAAAAAATTGATAATGTTTCGAACAAGTTGTGATCACGGATGGCTAAAACCCATACATCTCCTCATGTGATCACTTGTGGTTACATGTGGAGATGTCAGGTTTCAGCCATCCATCATCGTAACTGCTCAAAACATTTTCAATTTTTTATCACAGCCTCCACATGCCATGGGATGACACCTCGCCAAGTTTCGTGATTTTCGGACTTCGTTTGCATTTTATATAATTAAAAAACATTTCTTCTACAACTAAATAGTCATTTTTTGTGAATAATTCTTTCAAAACTTTGGGTGAGTGAATATAATTGGTCTTAATATACACTCTCCAACATGAATATAATTTTTTGAGTGGCTACATTCCATTATTTTAAATACCTGTAGTTCAATTTTGGATTATCAAAAAAAATCAAGTAAATGAATTAAATGAGCTAAATATAGCAAAATGTCATTAAAAAGTCTCAAATTTGAGTATGTGCTTGTAAACAATATACTTGGACTATAGAAAAAGTTTGAATTTCAAAAGACATCATCTTCTCATGCTTTTGAATTTGGAAGATTTAAAACAAAAAATAAAAAAAAGTTAAAAAAAAAGCTTCGCCGACTGCCCTTCTTGGGCAAGTCGGCAAAGATCCGGCCCAACAAGGCCCATGTGCCCATCGCCGGCTGGTGGGAGGCGACTGCCCCTTTAATTGGCAAAGGCTGGTGGGAGGCGATCCGCGTGATGCCCATGGTGGCCACTCCTAGCTCGCCACATGTCCTCGGGGGTCCACTAGTCATTGGCACAAAACAAACACAACCCTATCTCTCTTGTCATTGGCACAACCGGATATCTCTCTCTCTCTCTGAGCACGTCCGTGGACCAGAGAACAAACACTCCTAGCGTGTGCAGCTGCTGTCGGCGTACGTACTGCTCTCGTCCTCTCGCCGCCTCGTCCTCTCGCCGCTCTCGGCGTACTGCTCCGACTGCGCCACCACGCACAGCGCCGCCACGACGCCGGTCTGCGCCATCTCCTGCACCACCGGCCGCGTCGAGCTCCGTCCATGGCAGTTCTGGCGCCGTGCCGGGTCCCGTCGCATCGACCTCCACGGCGGCGCGTCGACGCCGCTGGCGTCCCCGAGCCCCGGAGCGGCTACCGCCGCCCTCGAGGCCGCCGGCGAGTGTGGGGCAAGGCGACACGCGGCCGCCGCGCGCCGCCGCAGCGGAGGCCGTCCCAGTGGCACGACGGGAGCACGTGTTCGGGCAACGACGGTTCGGCGAGCACGGCGACGAGCACGACGTCGCCATCGAGTGCGGCGGCGGCAGAGACGGCGGCAATGGCCCCGGCTAGGGCTGTTCCGGCGACGGCGAGGCCGGATCCGCCTCCTGCGACGGAGTGCGGCGGCCCCCGGCGGCGCTGGGCGAGCTCCGGCCCCGGCGGCGCGGGGCGAGCCGGCCCCCGGCGGCGCGCGGCGGTGCAGCGGCAGTGCAGCGGCGGCCCCCGGCGGCGCTGGGCGAGCTCCGGCCCCTGCGGCGCGGGGCGAGTCGGCCCCCGGCGGCGCGGCGGTGCAGCTGCGGCGCGCGGCGGCGATGGGCTCGGAGGGCCCTAGATGGGCTTGGGCGGGCCTGGATGGGCTCGCAGGGCCTGGATGGGCTTGGCGGGTCCATCCTTTTTTTATTTTTTCTGAAAACTCTTTGCCGACTGCCGGGTTGGCAGGCGGCAAAGGCCTTTGCCGCCTGCCGCCACCTGGCAGTCGGCAAAGGCGGTCTTTGCCGCCCTGGCCTTTGCCGCCTTCCCTTTGCCACCTGCCACGTGGAATGCAGTCGGCAAAGACCTTTGCCGACTGCATTCCGGCCTTTGCCGACTGCCGTCAGCAGGCGGCAAAGAAGCAGTTTCCAGTAGTGTCAGACAGCCATTTCATCATGGACATCGTCTTCAAGGAGTGTTCAGACACCTTTCAAGGTATAAGCTCCTTGGTGGACGTCGGTGGGGGTCACGGCGCAGCTGCCCAAGCCATCTCGAAGAACTTCCCGGATGTGAAATGTAGCGTTTTGGATTTGGACCACGTTGTCGCCAAGGCTCCAAGTGGCACGGACGTGGAGTACATCGCCGGCGACATGTTTGAAAGCGTTCCTCCGGCAAATGCTATGTTCTTGAAGGTATATATCTACTGATCTACAGTTATATTAATTTCCTCGTTACTGCTGGTCTAGGTATATATTATTATTTGTTCTATTTTCAGCCCTAAAGAGTGAAACTGTGAACTAGATATGGCACAGCAGAAGTGTCATGACTTCAACTAGCTCACATAATGATATAGAATAGATGCCCCAGCCTTGCACGGTGTGTGAGCTCGATGAGGCATTGACCGGCTAAGGTCAGGGCTAGCACAGCCCGGCCCCGGTTTTAATAATAGTGATGTGTGACATCATGCTTGGTTTAACTGATTAAGGGTGGGTTTACCAACTATTTTAGGTTTTCAGTAAAGTCACTTGACAATCACTATCAAATGTCACAAAGAGATAAATGTTTAACTGTTTTCAAAAAAATATCTAGAATCAGTTACCTTTTTATTAGTCCAAAGAAAACACCAAAGACCTGGTCTACCACTTAACTTTTGCTATGCTCCAGTGGATTTTGCATGACTGGAGTGACGAGGATTGTGTCAAGATATTAAAGAATTGCAAAAAAGCTATTCCGAAAAAAGAGGAAGGTGGAAAGGTGATAATCATAGATATCGTGGTTGGAGAAGAATCATCAAGCTTGAAGAACAAAGAGACACAGGCCTTGTTTGATGTGTATATCATGCTTATAAATGGCGTTGAGAGAGACGAGCAAGAGTGGAAGAAAATATTTATTGAAGCTGGATTTAGCGATTACAAGATATCACCGGTGTTAGGCGCTCGATCAATCATTTCGGTCTACCCGTAAAAGCCTCGGGAACAAACGGTTAAACTGTCAT
The DNA here is from genome assembly GCA_018135685.1 of Themeda triandra. Lineage (NCBI taxonomy): Eukaryota > Viridiplantae > Streptophyta > Magnoliopsida > Poales > Poaceae > Themeda > Themeda triandra. The sequence continues at coordinate 154,027 of JAENPR010000808.1, forward strand.
GGATTGTGCTGGTTTGTAACTTTGAATAACTTGTTACCTCCAGTGTGGTGACAACTATTCCAGTCTAATTGTGTAAAGAAACTTTAATTTATTGTGGTGATGAATGTTTGCATCCACGTTGTTGACGCTCAAAAATGGCCAAGGTAAAAATGACTATTTTGGCGAGTTGTCAAAAGTGGAAACGGACTTCACCATTGCGTTCCTCTCGTCGAGGTGATCGAAAAGCATATATGGAACGCCCAATTTGGAGTCCGGGTGAATAAGTTAGGCTCCCGAGAAATATGCACATGCTGCAGGTACTACTGGTCCGAGGAAATAAGTAGTACCGGTCTGCGCAGATCTTTGCGCAGACAGGTACTACCGGTCCCAGGGCGGTACTACCGGTCTGAACCGGTACTACTGGTCCGAGCCCGGTACTACTGGTTGTCGCGAGTCTCCGGAGCAGATCTGCACAAAAAGGTGCGACCGGTACTACCGGTTGTACCATATAGGTACTACCGGTAATGCTCGTTCCGAACCAAACATCCAGATCTTGAACCGATCTTTTTCTAAATCGGTTTTGGGTCAGTTTTGGACGTGGGAAACTTGGAGATTATGTCTTGGAGTTGTTTCCTACTGGGATAAGACCACCCCCCTCTACATATATGAGAGGATCATGGCCGATTGATCCCATCCACATCAATCGAACCCAAAACACAAACACGATCAACACGATCAATCTATCTTCTACCTTTGCTCTATCCTCCAGCTCCGTGCTGTCCCATGGCTTGATCCAAGCGATCAAGGATGACGTCCTAGGCTCGTCCGCCGACCTAGGGCAACCGGCGACCTCCTTGCCCTGACGAGATCCCTCTCAGGCTAGGGCTTCGACGTCTCCTTTGCTAGTTTGCTCAGAAACTAGTCGGCTCTTCGTCCCGTAAGCACGTTGTTTACCCTTTGCCGGTTTGCTCGTAAACCTCGCCACTCTTCACCGCGTAAGGTGTTGGTTATCTCCTGCCGTCGACGAGCTCTACATCGGCCTAACGGTCTCTAGATCAGTTTGCTGGTCACGCTGCGTCGTCGCTGCGCTGCAGGTCGTCTAGGGCTATCTCGAGGGCGTCCAAAGCCCACGTGTGGTGTGTTGACCTATTTTAGCGTCAACACACTTTTTGGCGACTCCGCTGGGGAAGATTGCTTCGGCTCTACTTTGCAGCCGAATCTCTTTGACCTAGCCCTTAATCTTCGCTGATCCATCTTTTTGTGATCGCCATTACTATTCAATCCGGCCCAAAAAGGCCGATTGCATCTAGTTTTGACTCCTTGTGATCTCGTTTGCTACCTGGCAGCGTGGTGCGCTTCTTATTGGAAAATTCAGCGAGGCGGTCAAACCCTAAATCATGGAGTACCAAGGTGATTCATCATGTTACTACTACAATAATCCTGAGGTACAACTTGCAAATGCATCTTATGATTCTAGTAATTATTTTGCAAGTGGTATAAATTGCCATGTTAGTGTTGCTAGTGATGATACTAGATATAATACATCAGCTTATTTTTCTAATTATTCATATCATGATCAAGAGCCGATGCTTGCTGAAAATTCTTTTAGTATTGGTTCTTCTAGCAACATTCAACATGTAAATCCTTTTTCATCGGCTGTAAGTTTACAACATGTGATTTCATCACAAGACAAGCCGATGAATAAGATAATTGGCTACGACAATTACTTAGCCAATTACTCTCAAAATTCAGCACCTTGTGATAATGCTCCTATTTATAATTCGGCTTCATATAACTCTAGCCGAATCAATGAAAATTCAACGAGGTGTGTTAAGAGTAGTTCTTATAATTCGGCTTCACATGTTATCACTAGCTCAAGCCGAATTAATAAGAATTCAGCAAAGCATGAGAAAGCCATTACTTGTGATTCGGCTTCATATGCTACTTGTAGCTCTAGCCGAATTGAAGAAGGTTTAGCCCGCACTAGAAATCCATGTGGCTCTTTTAAATGGCAGGTACCTACTTATCATAGGCCATATCCATCATATATTGATTACTTGAGATCTCCTAGTCGATGGTGGGTACCTAAGTTTGAAAAATTCAGTGGTGAAGATGATAAAACCGCTGCGGGACATATTTCTACATATCTCTTGCAGTTGGCTCTTGCACATGCCGGTGATGAAGACTATATGAGAATACGAAATTTTGCTTTATCCCTTACTGGCATTGCTTTTACATGGTTTACATCTTTACCCAAAATTGTCGTTTGGTCATGGCCAAGATTAGTGGAGCTATTCTATGAACATTTTGGTATGTTTGAAAGCAAAAGGCCGATTACAATTGAGTCATCGGCCAAAAGTGAATTGCTAGGGGCACTCAAAAAGCAAGTCTTGCTACAGAGAAGCATGAGAAGCATCAGAAACCGGCTAGACTTGACTTTTCAGGAGCTAAAGGAGTCGTGCGTTTATCTAGTGATTACTACATCATTAGTGAAGATCAAGCTCCTGCGAAAGGAGGGTTGCCCGCTTGTTCCGAGTCGGCTAAGCCGATTACACAATCGGCCAGGCCGACTGCATCTTCTGAGTCAGCGAGACTGACCATCTCTGCTGACCTCAAGTCGGCTAAAGCAATTCCACCTGTTGCTAGTGCCCAAGTCGGCCTAGCCAATTTCCAGTCGGCTGAGCCGACTTCTTTGGTTCCTGCAGCTGCCGATACGTCCGTGGATAATGTGGCACCCATTGTTGATTGTCCCTTGGAGAAGGAAAACAAAATCATTCAAATCAAGGATACACATCTCTCCAACATGATCAACAAGGTACAAAATACAGATATTTTGCTCAAATTCCAATCCGGTCAAACTATTTCAATTTCTGCATCTATTAGAGACATCCTTGTAAATAGTTATAAAAGACCGATATTTGTTGAAGATGAAACAAATTCAGATTCTATCGGACAACAAATTGTGCCACACGATAAGGCCGATGGTACTGGTTTGTCAAAGTTAAAGCTTTCTAAAAGTAATTACAAAGGTGTGGCCGAATGGGTTGATATCAAATCTGATCCCTTCGTTTGCCTAGCTCTAAAACTGACTCCACAAAAGAATCGGTTGAAGAAATCAAAGTACACCTTTGACTTTACTTTTTGTGATCATGTTTTTGATATATTACTCAAGAATAATTTTATTAGAATCATTGATCACAATGCTTTGCCATCAATTCAGAATTTAGAAGAGCTTACATATTGCAAGTGGCATAATTCTTATGATCATAATACTTGTAATTGCAATATGTTTCGTCGTGTAATCCAATCGGCCATTGATAAAGGCCGATTGAGATTTTTTGAAGCTCGACAAATAGACCAATTGGATTCAATTGGTCTTGATGGCAAACATGTTTCAAATCGGCTTGAGTTAGCCGATTCATTCAAAGCTCAAGACACCAGTGCTCAAGAGAGAGATGAGGAGCCCTCAAGTGAAGACAATGTTGTTGTCCAAGAAGTGCAAATTGAACATGTTTCAGAGGATAGCAATGTTGCTTCAATTTCAGAAGACATTGGGGGGCAAGTGGAATCTCTCCAACTAGAGCAAAAGCTGATCGATCCCATTAAGCAAGGAAAATCAGCTGAGGATCCTTCTTTGGAGCATGTCTATCAAGATAAAGGAAAGGATGCTCATATTATTAATGGAGGCAAAGCTCATAATAAGCAAAAGACTAGAAGACCGAAGCTTAGCTTCAAAGACCTTCTAGCTAAATATGAGAAGATAAGCGAAGCAAATACAGCCAATAGATTAAAGAAAGTTCAGCTATCAAGATTGCCTCCAAAGCGCAAATCTCAAGAGAGGAATTGGCAAAAGAAGAGATCTCATGAAGCAGCAACATATCATCCTTTTGAGCAGTCAATTCCCATGTCTTATGAATCACAGCCCACATACTTTCATCCTTATTCATCTTGGGGCTGGGTTGATGAAAGGGCACATGTTCCATCATATTTCAGGCCACAACATATAGAATATGCAGCTCTTAGATATTCAGAAAGATTATCATCTCATAACGATCGATTTGATCAGAATCGGTCTAGAGCTGAACCAAAGAAGAAAGCGGCAAAACAAGTTTACCGTGTGAAACATGATGGCCGAAAGAAGAAGAGTTCAGATTTGAATGCAACAATCGAAAAGCCGATTACATTGCTGAAAAATCCGGCTATTGATGGCAAAGAAGTGAGAAAATTATCTATTGATGTTGTAGGTTCCAAATCTGAACAAAAGAAGATGAAAGTGCCTAAAAACAAGAAAGAGCTGCCGCTGTCCAAAACTGAAACAAAACCGATATGCTCAATCGGTTTACCAAAGTGGCAAGAAAAGAAGTTGCAAAAACTTAGTGCGTAGAAGCTAAAAGAAAAGGGCATAGCTTGGATTCCTAAAGGAAGTATTCAAGCTCGTAAAGATGATGTTCAAGCAAGTGGTGCAATGAAGGCAAAGAATAGAAGAAGAAGATTCAAGAAGCAATTGCCGAGTTGGAGATTTGCACCAAATCATCAGAATCTTTGGTATTCGCATCATCCATCTTCTCTGCCTATGTTTATATGCAATTCATCTCATGGTATGTATAGTCAACCCTTGGTTCCTTATTTTGACCCTTGGTGGGGTTCTTCATGTTATGGAGGGTTGCCAAATTATTATGCCTACCAATAATTGATAGCCGAAATATTCTATTTCGGCTATGCGTGCTCATGTAGATGAATTCATATGGCCGATACTTTATTATCGTCCTTAGCATACAATTAGCCGATGAATGCTAGCGACCATCGTGCTATTGAAAAGACCCCTTCTGTGATTTACTTTGATGGCTTTTAGGCCCGGGGGGGGCATGATGATATGATTTGCTTGTCAAAGAGAAGCTTGCTGATTTTGGTCACTAGAAAAGCTCTCCAGAGCCGAGTGATAATCGGGTCCATATCATCATATAGTTTGAATGAAATTTAGAAGCCGATTATAAATTCAGTTAATTGAGCTTCTCATCGATTCTCTATCAACAAGACTGTTCTTCGTGCATCGGGAATTAATCTACAATCATATTATATATTATTGCCGAAGAGGGTACAATGGTGTTGCTTTGATTCAAGAGGACAAAAGAAGAGGTGCATCATAAATATTGATTGATGTCTTCTTGATTCCAAGTGAGGTATGCCCAGGTTTTGAAAATATATATGCCCATCACTGTACTTTGTTTATCTAAGCATTCTATACCAAGTACATGTGTCATTGCATGCAAAGCCGATGTGTGCATTTTACATCGGCTAATCCTCATTGTTAGGATGGGCAAGTGGGCATACACTCTATCTGAATATGACTTGACTTTTGAGTCATTGAAAAATCATTTGAGTGTCAAGTCATTGCTGATTTTATTATTGAGCATGGAATTGATTCAGGATATGAAATCAATTACCTGTTTGTTACCCATGGAGGATTTAATCTTGATTAATCGGCTTGCAAATAAGGCCAAGTGTTGGCTTGGTCATTGTTTCTTATAGTGGTGCGTTATTTGAAACATCAAGCCGATTAAGACCATATTTGCATCAAACATTAAAGCCGAACATGAAGTTCTTTCATTCGACTTGGGTTTATTGCACTCCATGCAGGTAAAACATGTTGAGGCCAAAGACATGAAAATTTATAGGCCAACATGATAGGCTCAATACGCATCTGGCTATTGCATCGATGGATGTAATTTTCATATATAAGAATAGCCGATGCATATTTTTCTATGTAAGTACAAGTAAATTGGTTCAAATTTGTAATAGTCGGGTTAACCAATTCTTTCGGGGGCATATGACATTGGTTCGTCAAACGGCGTGCCAAATCGGTCTAGTTCAGATTTTGATAATTCTAGTACCAATTTGGAGATTTGAAGGACTCCCACATTGTATTACAAACATAATCCAGAAGATTGTGGGAAAAATCCATGAAAGTTCGATCAAGCTCATCAAAAAGAAAATTGAAGATATTTCAAGGAGGTGGCGTCAAGAAAAATAAAGATCAAGTTGCCAAAGTTTGGCAAGAAGTCACCAAATTGGAAGAACCTTCTGGAGATGGTCGAAGCGGCGCTTGAAAAATAAAATGAGCTAGTGGAGGTGATGCAAGTTGATAGTCTCCCAAGAGCAATCAACGGGAAGTATCTTTAAAAATACTTCCCAAGTGTTTAGCAAGAAGCCTAGTGCTCTTCCAAATAATGGCAGATACATGTATCGCCCTTAGAACAAAAATGGCTGATGTAGAACATCGCCCTTAGTCACCGGCAAGCCGATATGATGGGCATCGTTACTAGTTGGTTACAGGTGAAGAGTATTTTCTGGTTCATTGACAAATTCACCTGAAAACAGGGGGGCATGTGTTGACGCTCAAAAATGGCCAAGGTAAAAATAACTATTTTGGCGAGTTGTCAAAAGTGGAAATGGACTTCACCATTGCGTTCCTCTCGTCGAGGTGATCGAAAAACATATATGGAACGCCCAATTTGGAGTCCGGGTGAATAAGTTATGCTCCCGAGAAATATGCACAAGCTGCAGGTACTACCGGTCCGAGGAAATAGGTAGTACCGGTCTACGCAGATCTTTGCGCAAACAGGTACTACCGGTCCCAGGTCGGTACTACCGGTCTGATCCGGTACTACCGGTCCGAGACCGGTACTACCGGTTGTCGCGAGTCTCCGGAGCAGATCTGCACAAAAAGGTGCGACCGGTACTACCGGTTGTACCATATAGGTACTACCGGTAATGCTCGTTCCGAACCAAACATCGAGATCTCGAACCGATCTTTTCCTAAATCGGTTTTGCGTCAGTTTTGGACATGGGAAACTTGAAGATTATGTCTTGGAGCTGTTTCCTACTGGGATAAGACCACCCCCCTCTATATATATGAGAGGATCATGGCCGATTGATCCCATCCACATCAATCGAACCGAAAACACAAACACGATCAACACGATCAATCTATCTTCTATCTTTGCTCTATCCTCCAGCTCCGTGCTGTCCCATGGCTTGATCCAGGCGATCAAGGATGACGTCCTAGGCTCGTCCGCCGACCTAGGGCAACCGGCGACCTCCTTGCCCTGACGAGATCCCTCTCAGGCTAGGGCTTCGACGACTCCTTTGCTAGTTTGCTCGGAAACTAGTCGGCTCTTCGTCCCGTAAGCACGTTGTTTACCCTTTGCCGGTTTGCTTGTAAACCTCGCCGCTCTTCACCGCGTAAGGTGTTGGTTATCTCCTGCCGTCGATGAGCTCTACATCGGCCTATCGGTCTCTAGATCAGTTTGCTGGTCACGCTGCGTCGTCGCTGTGCTGCAGGTCGCCTAGGGCTACCTCGAGGGCGTCCAAAGCCCACGTGTGGTGTGTTGACCTATTTTAGCGTCAACGCACGTGTCTATCTATCTACCCTCGGTTTCTAAAAGAGTCAGCTATGTGACTCGTCTTAGTCAAATTTATTTTAGTTTGGTTTATTCAAGAAAATCTTAAATTTGAATACCTTCTTGAAAAATATTAGCAATATGCATATATCTCTAAATATATTTTAATTGTAAAATATAACTTGAGATCTTGATCTAAGAGATATTATATCTCTTTGCCTCCTAACAAGCTAGTGGGTCACCCTGTAAGATATAAGATTTAAGATTTGTTAGCATTTTTGGTCCTTAACACGGCACTATGGCCTTGCATTAATAGATGAATGCTTAGCCAAATCGCTAGCAGCCAAACTTGTTACAATGTCAGGGAGGGGGTCAGTGCAGATACAAAACATACCCGGGGAAGGTCGCCGCCAACAAACACTATACCACAATCGATCTGTAGCGTCTCCAAAACAGTCGCTATAAGCCGTTATATCGTTAGATCATCGGTTGCTATAACATTATAAGTTGACATATATGTCCGATCGGTCTCGCAAAGAATAAGTGAGAGTAGAAATCGGATTATATGACCACTAACATGCCACAAGGCCGACGGCAATTCCTGCACTGGTCATGGCTGGACGTGAACGTCGTGGCGGCCTAGACGTAGACGTCTGCGTAGACCTTAGTGTACTTGCTACCGTGTAGTACACGAACGTCAAAGATCAGCCACAGCGCCACTGTGATTGTGATTGGATTAGTTTTCATATCTCTACTCTACACCGATGGTGGTATAATCATCACAATCTCCCTCTTTATATTCTTGCAAGATATATTGTGTAGTAGTATCTCGTTTAGCCTGTTATAGTGTAGCTTAGCTCTCTTGTTGTAAATTCCTTGCTCATCTAGGAGTATAGTAAGTTAGTGTCATAGCTTTTTGGTGTGTATCTAGAGACAGTAGCATAGAATTGTGTAGGTGTCTTGCAACACAATTGTAGGCTAGTGCAAAATTCTCTTCGCCAAATTATTTACTAACCATCTTGATTAAGTGTCTTTGTAGAAAACTTTTATAGGCTATTCACCATCCTCCCCTAGCCATTTATGATCTTTCAACGACTCGCAGTTATCTCTGCCGCGCGGCTGAATTTGGATGGATTCGGAGCACTAGAAGTCGACTGCTGGCAGGTCCCTAGCCCAGCTGCCTGCCAGGCGGTGTGTTGGAGAACTAATTTATTCCAAGTGACCGACCACGACTGCATATTGTCTACTTCTAACTAGTCCATCAATCCGTGAATACACATGGGTCAGTGATATGTAAATTGTATATTCCTTAATTATTTAAGTAAAGAGAATATTCCACACTTAATAATACTCCCTTCGTCCAAAAATGATAATTGTATTACATCAGTGGTGAAGACATACAAAATAGATTTTGACACCATTAGTTTCTCTTATAACACCAAATTAGAGGCTAAAAATCAATATCATCCTAGAGGCACTTTTAAACCAAATCTATTAGTGTAAGTTTTATGATCTAAAACTGTCATACAATTTGACTAGTTGTTGGTCAAAATTTTAAAAATTGTCTTCCTCTGGTCTAATACCATCAACTCTTCATCATACCAAAAGATCAAGTTCCATCAAGCACATGTTCTCCACCCCACATCCTGCATCAGTAGTAAGACATGGGATGTGCAAATGATCCAACACTAGGGTTAGCAAAACGAGAAGGGAACCAGTGTTGACTCATGTGCCCACGAGAAGTGTTATCAAAATCACCATACATATCATGTCTCATCTGGTTAGAGCGATCACCACGACGAGGAAAACATGGTTCGCTGTGAGACTGAAAGCCACGGTCACGAGGTCCAAGGTCATAAGCAAAACCTGAACCACGTCGAGCACGACCACCACGTGGTCTCACACCCTGAGGCCTAGGACCTTGAGGAGCTGCACCTCTTGGCCTAGCATTGTACCTTGGAAAAGATGGAGCAAACATACCATGAGCAGAGTTATGGAAAAGCTCATACTCATGCCTTTCATCTCTCTTTCTCCTGAAGCAAAACACATACAAGTGACCATCCCTGTGGCAGTAATCGCAATGGTACACCTCTCTCTTGGGTGGTGATTGGCTCGCTCTCTTGTGGGTATGGTTCACTCTTGGAGGTGGCTTTCTCTTAGGAGGGGGTTCAACAGAGATGTCTGGTAGTGTGTCAAGTGGGTTCGTTAAGTGGTTTGGCTTTGGAATCTACACTTGTTTTTGAGGTGGAACTTTGGGTGGTTCTTCAAACACACCATCTCTCACAGTAGGCTCTTTAGGCTGTGGTGGAGGGATCTTAATAAGCTTGGGAGTAATGGAAGGCTTGGTGGGTTTCTCAGATGCACTCAAACCACTGTGTTCCCAACCTTACCAAAAATATTTTCACCCCTCCCACCTGTAGCAAAGCCTAATCCCGTTGTGTTAGTTCCCCTCTTGAACTGACTCAACATCATGCCTAACTGCGGTGTTGGCATTTCTTAGCGTCGCTACCAAGCATGGAGGTTTTAAGTCCATCCCAGATAACGGCACCATAAAGCCAATTGGTATAAGTTACGCAAACAGTGAAATCCGCAAGCGCACGGATACCGTTGTAGCTTTCACCCAAGAGTATTCCAGGGTATCGTATTTATCCTCAGGGAAGCAAAGGGTAAAGAAGTTGATAATTAACCGTCATACATCTGCTAACTAATATACCAACTAAGCTAATGAGAGGGTAAAAGATATGATCGGATTTTTAGATAAATGACACACACAGGAGAACCCTAAAAAGATAGCAGAGTAGACTAGCTAAGCTGGGAGGTCTACAGGAGATGCCAGGATTCCTATTTTCTTCTCCATTACTGTGGTTCTATTCTAGTCTAAACCAAAGGAATAGCTAAGCAGAGGCCAACATAGCAGTTATACCGAGACACTTCGGAGCAGCTGTTTCTTTCCGGTTCTCGAAAAGACTGGGAAGGGGTAACCGGGGTCAGGCAGCCAAAGCTCTACGAAACACCAGCCCGAACGTGGTGGAATACAAAGGCCTAGTCGGAGCTGTCACCCCCGGGGCTACCACAACTATCCGTGGGGCTGGGCGCATTCTCCGGTAACTCGCTAACCCAGACACCGCGCCTGCGCTAGCGGTTACGTACTCTAGTCACGATCTATAACTAGAGTAATCGGTCGACCAGAGAACCTATGCCAAGGTATAAACACTATACTAACCAAGCTTAGCTAAAGAACTAAGGCTTGACAAAATAACCAAATGAATAATTCAATAATGTTAAGAAGATATATAAGAAAACACTTGAGTCTTACAGAGGACCGATACAAGGTTGACCGAACCTCTGACGACTCTTCTGGAATTTGAACTCTCTCCCTCACTCCCAACTAGGCTAGCACTACTACTACATCTTGGATCTTTGGAGGTGGAGCTCTTCGTTGTGGTGTGTCTTGAATGAGGGGGAGAGAGCCTTCTTTTATAGGTGGAGAAGAGGGGGCTCTTTGGAAGAGTGCCATCCCCACATGGAAGGACCAAAATCGACCTCTAGAGTCAGTTTTGCACCTTCCTTGTAGGAAACACCACCGCCATTGGCCTTGGGCCATCAGCATGGGCCACCTGGCAAAAGATGGGCCTGTTTGGCACCAGGACTGGCGCGCTCGCGCCTGCCCATTGTGGGCCCCTTGGCTATTTCCAGATTCTTGTGGGCCTTTTCCTTAGCTTCGAAACGGTGGGTATTTTGTCCAATTCCGAGTTCGGATGCATCCGGGGCGTCCGTTTTACTAGGACGTGTCCCTACAGTCCAAAAACGAACTCGACCCTGATTTGGTGCTTGGGCTAGGCCACTCCCATGTCGGTGGTTTGGCCCAAGCTATCCGGCAGCCTGGGCCCCTCTTCCTAACTCCTCTCGTTTTGCTTGAGCCATGTCATAATTTTAGTGTATTTTCATATAAGCCCTGCAAAACAAGTGAGACACCAAAACTCGTGGAATCGGTTAGTCGTAAGCCCTATATCTAAGTTTTGGTAAACATTTTATTTGTAAGTTGGCGGTAAAAAGCATGCAATAAGAAGCGCCAACAAGTTCCCCCACACTTATTCTTTGGTCGTCCTCGAGCAAAGCTGAAAGGAACTATGGAACATGACTTCAAAGATATGATGCTAGCATAAAAGATATTCCATGTCATTCCTCATACCTGTGGATTTCAAAGTGTCTACCATGTCGCCTTGAGCAGTTGAAAAGTGGAACGGCTTTGACACCAAGTCATCACTTTAGTTCTACGGAGCATACTTGGAGGGTTTTTTATAAATTTTTGCAAATTAAAACATATAGCTCAAACTTCTCCTCAAATTGTACTCTCAAATCGCTCAATGTGTATGCTTCCTCACCAACGGCAATTGATATATATGCCTTTCTTCATGACCTACCTCTAAAGCTGAGAGTGGAGTTTTGGGTAGGTATGAAAGTGGGCATACTTGAATCACATATATTGCCAAGTCAAAAACCAGACCAGACGAAGATACAAGACATACACCTTGATCGAGATGTGCAAGTGTGTGGGATGTGGAAATGGTTCCTATATTTGTGGTATTTTTGGAGCTCCATGCATCATGACAATCTCTCTTTATTGGTGGATGATGAGTTGAAGGAGTATGGGCTATAAGAAGGAAGTAAATAAATTTATTTTTCTTTCTTTTTTTCTTTCTTTCTTTCTTTTCTTTCTTCTTTTTTTCTCTTTTTTTCTTTCTCTTTTTTTTTCTTTCTTTTTTTTTTTTTTTGAAACGGGGATCTAAGATTTCCGTCTGTCTAAATGATGGGACCCTTGTCCTCTTATGTCCCTTGGCAAAAATTATTTCTTTTTTTTTCTAGGAACATAGCCCATAACTTTATGTCTGGTGAATGATGAAATGGAGAGATGTCATGATGGAATGCGTGGAGTACTTTTGGCAACTAAGGAGATGCGCAACCCTCAGGGTAAGGGTTGGCATTTTTATTTGGTGGAATGGTGTGCAATTCTCAGTGTGAGAATTGGCATTTTGACGAAAGGGGTGCATGTTGTGCGCAACTCTTAGTGTAAGAGTCGGCAATTATTTGGTGGGTGCAAGTGAATCTCGATCGTGGGTGCATGACCATAATCTAACATCGGTCACAACAATCGATCTAACTCAATGATCAAACAAGTAGCATATGACTCGGGTTTTGTAGGTAAAGCATGTCATATGGCCTTGGTAGGAATTTCGTAACCATTGAGGAGAAGCATTGCTATGAGTTTTGTGCTTTATCAAAACAAAAATCTCCAAGAGCTCGCACAGAAAAGAAAGGATTACTTTAGTCGTACCATATCACACCCCACAACAACCTAGTTGACAAGTTTTCCTAATAAAGATGTATCCACAAATAACAAGTGTATGAACTAGGAATAACGCTTATACCGGCCAATCTTTTAAAAAGTCAAGCTCATAGTGCCGCAAGATTTTATTTCACATTTTAAGTTTGATTAACATGTGAAGCATTTTAAACAAGATCAAACTTATAGGAGCAAAACATGGGTGAGGAAAAGGAGTGCAAACCAGCGTGCCCGAGTGTTACCGTGGACGAGTCGGGTCCCCCACACTTGGATTTTTATGTCATTTGACAATAAAAACCAAGTGTGATTGTTGATGCATCTCCTTGCAATGTGTTGCGAGTACCCATGTTTCTAGACATCGTTCATCCTTCGTTCCGAAATTGTTAGTGGAAAAGAATATCCGAAGGGAACTTTGTCTAGCACCAAGATTTTTTTTTTTGCTATGGGAGATAGGGAGAGGTTATTTTTTTAAAACACGATAAAACATTATTTTATTATCAAGAGATTTTTTTTATAAATTTTGAAAATAAGTTGAAAACAATTTTATTATGCACTTTGAAGGTAAGATTATTTTTAGTTTTTATGCAAAGAATATTTTGGTGGAAAGGTAAACATGCAAAGTTTAAAATCAAAAGCTGTTTGGAAATCAAATATGAGATAAATACCGATTTACCTTCGACAAGGGCTCACCATTTTAAGTCCGTTGAGCAAGGACTTCTCCATTGACATTTGATCTTGAATTTGCATCATCTCATCCTGGAGATTGATGAGGATGCTTGACTTCTTGTTTTCACCATGCCATCAGGATCTTCATGTGGTTTTGGCTTGGCGGTTCTGAGATTCATTTTTTTTCTTTTTACCAAGGTTTCATTCAAAGTTCACCAAGTAAAATTTTGATTACCTCCATTTTGAATTTATCTCAAAGACTTACCCTTGTGGATTTGAGAAATTGCTGCAGGGGTTAGTATAGGCACACAACCAAATTCTATACTAGTAATTTCTGATTCAAAAATCAAGCTAGACTCCATGTCCAACTTGATTTAGGTAGGCAAATTAACCTAAGCACCATGCTTAATTTAAAAAGCCTATGGAAATGTGATCAACTAGAATGACCAACACTCCCAAACCAAAGCATACAAGAGTAGAAAAAGGTAGCATGAAAACGATGCACATGAGATTGATTCAAACGGATGTATGAACATTGAATGATGAATTGGAGAACCATTTTTTTATATGCAGGGCAATGGATGCGAGGTGAATGAATGTGATCAAAACAAACATGCCATGGTTTTGAAGGAAATTTAAACAAGTGAAATGCATGCAAATCTAGGCTTTAGCTTTTTCCCGTAGCGCGGACCATCTAACGATATCATCACACCAATTGGCGAGCCAAGACATGAAGTCGAGATGGTCCTGTTTAACATCCGTCTACTACGAGGCTAGACTAGGAGCATCGAATCGGAGGATAACAATAGAAATTGTCATCAACCTAGACTAGGCATGGTGCCCGATTACAGCTCAAAGACTAGGAGCCACCCAAAGAAAGCACTAGATATATGATGAATTAAGCAAACATGCAGTGGCGAAAATAAATTTGGAAGGTATAAAATGTTTTTGGTTGGTTCTCACAAACCTTGATCGATTCATCACTCACAATTTGTGATTGAATCGTGAGTGATGCAATGTAGTCGTTCCGTCACCTGTGATGGGATTGTGATCTCTGGACGGCGACTTTCTCTCCATCTGCATAGAGTTAGTGTGTACACAATATATGCCTATCTATGAGATGGCAAGGTGGAAGAATGATTTTTCATGAAAGAGCGGGCACCCTGGGCTCGTGATTTTTTTTTTTAAAAAAATACCGACAAAAGCTAGTGGCAACTAGGTTAGCAGATATCAAGATAAAGATCAAAACCTTTACGCCTATTGCTTCCCCGGCAACGGCGCCAGAAAGCTTGTTGGCGTTTCTTAGCGTCGCTACCAAGCATGGAGGTTTTAAGTCCATCCCAGTAACGGCACCGGAAAGCCAATTGGTATAAGTTACGCAAATAAAGTGAAATCCGCAAGCGCATGGATACCGTTGTAGCTTTCACCCAAGAGTATTCCAGGGTATCGTATTTATCCTCGGGAAGCAAAGGGTAAAGAAGTTGATAATTAACCGCATACATCTGCTAACTAATATACCAACTAAGCTACTGAGGGGGTAAAAGATATGATCGGGTTTTTAGATAAATGACACACATAGGAGAACCCTAAAAAGATAGCAGAGTAGACTAGCTAAGCTGGAATGTCTACAGGAGATGCCAGGATTCCTATTTTCTTCTCCATTACTGTGGTTCTATTCTAGTCTAAACCAAAGGAATAGCTAAGCAGAGGCCAACATAGCAGTTATACCGAGACACTTCGGAGCAGTTGTTCCTTTCCGGTTCTCGAAAAGACTGGGAAGGGGTAACCGGGGTCAGGCAGCCAAAGCTCTATGAAAGACCAGCCTGAACGTGGTGGAATACAAAGGCCCGGTCGGGAGCCGTCACCCCGGGGCTACCACAACTATCCGTGGGCCGGGCGCATTATCCGAGTAACTCGCTAACCTGGACACCGCGCCGCGCTAGCGGTTACGTACTCTAGTCACGATCTATAACTAGAGTAATCGGTCGACCAGAGAACCTATGCCAAGGTATAAACACTATACTAACCAAGCTTAGCTAAAGAACTAAGGCTTGACAAGATAACCAAATGAATAATTCAGTAATGTTAAGAAGATATATAAGAAAACACTTGAGTCTTACAGAGGACCGATACAAGGTTGACCGAACCTCTGATGACTCTTCCAGAACTTGAACTCTCTCCCTCACTCCCAACTAGGCTAGCACTACTACTACATCTTGGATCTTTGGAGGTGGAGCTCTTCGTTGTGGTGTGTCTTGAATGAGGGGGAGAGAGCCTTCTTTTATAGGTGGAGAAGAGGGGACTCTTTGAAAGAGTGCCATCCCCACATGGAAGGACCAAAACCGACCTCTAGAGGTGGTTTTGCACCTTCCTTGTAGGAAAGACCACCGCCATTGGCCTTGGGCAATCAGCATGGGCCACCTGGCAAAAGATGGGCCTGTTTGGCGCCAGGACTGGCGCGCTCGCGCCTCAGGCGCGCACGCACCCATTGTGGTCCCCCTTGGCCCCAACTTTTCCAGATTCTTGTGGGCCTTTTCCTTATCTTCGAAACGGTGGGTATTTTGTCCAATTCCGAGTTCAGATGCATCCGGGGCGTCCGTTTTACTAGGACGTGTCCGTGCAGTCCAAAAACGAACTCGACCCTGATTTGGTGCTTGGGCTAGGCCACTCCCATGTTGGTGGTTTGGCCCAAGCTATCCGGGCCTGGGCCCCTCTTCCTAACTCCTCTCGTTTTGCTTGAGCCATGTCATAATTTTAGTGTATTTTCATATAAGCCCTGCAAAACAAGTGAGACACCAAAACTCGTGGAATCGGTTAGTCGTAAGCCCTATATCTAAGTTTTGGTAAACATTTTATTTGTAAGTTGGCGGTAAAAAGCATGCAATAAGGAGCGCCAACATGCGGCTCACTGCAAGATAGCCAACTAAGCATTGACCGAAGATTTATGATTTCTTCTTCGGCCCTTTTCTTGTCATGCCTACAAGAGTTCAGTTCTAGTTTCAAAGCCTCGCAAGAAGCACATCTAGAAACTGGACTAGACTTCTCAAGTAAAGCAATCCTAGTCATCTTTTCTCCTAGCTCAGACTTCAACTCATCACAAGACTTGCAAGGACCCAAAGTGATAGGCTTGGATCTAACCTCATAAAACTCACCAACCAAAGCAACATATTTAGATTGCAAATCAGCAAGGTTAGCCATATGAACAACGCAAGCATCACACTCAAACTCATCCGAGAAAGTGTCAGACCCCTTAACAAACTCAAGCTCTTTAACTGCAATCTCCCACTTAGCCTTATACTCTTTACTCTCGCAAGCAGCAAGTTTAAGCAAATGATCTTGTCGAAGCAAGATATCATCCATGGTCTCAAGCTAAGCAGTGAGAGATTCGAGGGTTGGTTCTACCTCAGGCTCGGGGTCATCGTTCTTCTCGCGGCCGGTGGTAGTCCCATCATGTGCCATGGTGTAGAAGCCTCCATGCTTGGAGTTGGTGACGAAGCACAACCCGTTGAACTTGTCCTTGACCTTCTTCTCGTCCACTTCTTCGCTTGGAGCTGAGTCGTGGTCAGAGCCGGGTCGACATCGCTCAGGGACGCGAGGAAAGCGGCTGCTTCACCCTGGACTTCTCCAAGTACATCTTCTCGAGTGCCTTCTTTCAGGGTCTTTCTTTGCTTTGTGCTTGGCGAAGCGGTGCTTGTGCTTGTCTTTCCGCTTGCCATGGTCGTACTTGTTGTAGGAGTTCTTGTTGGCCTTAGGGCAGTTGGCGACGTAGTGGTTGGGATCTCCACATCCAAAGCAACCTGGCTTGGTTACACCACGTCAGTGGTTCAGGCGGTTGTTGTGGAATTGTGAGAACTGGCTGATCACCAAAGCCATCTTGTTGTCCCCAAGACTCTCCATCTGCTCCTCTGTCGCTGAAACCAAAGACGACAAAGAAAGAAAAAAGTTGTGAAGGGTTAGTTGAAGAACTTGAACCTCTAGTACCTGAGACCAAAGCTGTAACAGAACCGACCAACTAACATAATTACTGTTCACTAATCGAGCCACCGTGGCAGCTTAAGTAGTAAACCGCAATTATATTAGCCCGGTAGTCCGCGAAATCTCGAAGGATCTCGAACTTTTACAACATAACACCCGAATCGTAAGTTCAGCAGTTCCCATTCACTTAAGTTACTTTTACAAACTTTATAAACACGCTGATAGTTATAAATATAATATTTTACAACTCAAAATTTTCAAATAAACAGCGGAAGAGAATAATCTTTGCAAATACACTCACACCTAAATATTTAAATGTAGTGCCAGCTCAGGGTCGACTCCTTCAAAAGCATGTAGATGAGATATAAGAGTTGACTTGCCCGAAGTCTAATCCTCCCATAACGGGATATAAGTCCACCGTGTCACCACCGTGGTAGCCTCCAACCTACAACAAACAACATTGGGAATTGCACCCTAAGTACGTGGGTACTCAGCTAGACTTACCCGTCTTAAACCAGAAAATAAGGACGCTTTGGGGTGGAATGCATGGCCTTGTAGTGGACTAGCTGACTCATTTGCGAAAAGCGCAAGTTATCATATTATAGATATGTATAAGCATGAGTCTTTCATTTTATTTTGCATAGCTTATCATTATAACCTGTTTATGCTAGGTGAGCACCTATGCTAATAGCAATCACTTGAGTTATTATAAGCAATCAATAGTAACATGTCCATTTGGCATTATCCAACACCATCCATATAACCATCCTCTTGTTCCATAGTAACATTACTACGATCCCGCTGCTCAAGTCAAGTACTCACTGTCCAGGAGTGATGGCGATTCGAATCAATTCCTACTTAGCTGAGGGGGTATTCCCCACACAAACCCCACTCACTGGCCAAAGTGAGTGATAGGTCACCGTTGGTACTGTTCGGGTAAAGTCGCGGGACCGCTATGGACAAGTCTACACCCAGAGGTTATCCGGTGCCAGGATGCATCAAGACATGTCTGCCCACGGAACGACGCCAGGTAGCTCAGAACATTCTTGCCCTTGGTCACTTGGGCCTCTGACCACCCCTCCGCCATTCGGTGTTCTTGCCTACATTTCGGTCACCGGCCTAAACAGAGCTACTAGAATTCACGGTCGGAAAGACTTATCCTTCCAGCTAAATGTGGGGCATGCGTTTAACATGACTTGAGGACGTACAACGGTACGGTCCTTAATCGACACAGACGGGAACTACAAGCATACAAGACCCATGTCTTGTTGCCCCACATCCCGCCCGGTCTCAGTTTATCCAACATACATGGTTATATCCATCATTATCATCTTGCCAAATTATCTTTATCACCCTAAGGTGTAGGTGACTGGAAATCACCCACTTCTACCGATCTTAATTAAGCAAGGCTAAGCATTAATATCGGTCCTGCACCTAACAGGGTAAGGATAATTTAAGTGGACAAGGAATAGATAATATGCAGCAAGGGTTCCAGGCAACTCCTATAACTTAATGCATTAAACATATAAAAGGACGCAAGTGATATTTGCAAATATAGGAGAGATGCTCCGGGGCTTGCCTCAGTTAGAAGATCAGGCTGTAGCTCCAGGTGCTCGACTACTCCACGTAGGATTCCTGGTTCTTGATCACTTCACGTGCGGATCTCCGTTCGCGACTTATCCTTCTGGATCCTTGACTTCACGACGAATGTTCTACACGGAATCCGGGAATGATGCGTATGCATATGCATGAGTGCGTGTTCATCGATATATGCATGATAGATGTCCATGGGCGAATAACCCATTAATCTACTACACTTATCCCTAGCAAACAAGCCAGTAAAGCCAAAGACTTAAGCCTAGGCATAATCATCCTAACTCAATCATCAAGACACACTCAATAACAATCAATCATACATATCCTAATCACTACGAGTCATCATCATCAAGTCCTATACACAACCTCACACAATCGAGCTTCACTAACAAATATAGACCTACACCTAGCAGTCCAGTAATTAAATCATAACTGGAGTTCTATAACTCCAGTGGAAATGATTGAAGACAATCTGGAAAGCTTATCAAATTTATCATCAATCATGTCAAGACATCAAGACATGATTCCTAACTTAACTGGTCCTAAAACAGACAACACCAGAACTGGTTCTGAACCAACAGCAACCAAACAGCACTTTTAACCAAGTTGCTAGAGCCATAGCTCCTAAACTAATCATCCAATGACCACCAAATTTCAACAGTAGATCCATATACTAATTTCAAACCAATCATATAAAGACAAGTTTCCCAGAATGCCAACCTATCATTGGGTTAGGCATGGCATCTTGGAAACGACTCTAAATTAATCACCTATGGGTTGAACAGCAACCCAGAGCTACATGCATCCTAAAATCCTACAAAAATTACAGTAGATAACACATTGCAATGCCAATATATCATCCAAGTTTTACCCCAATTGGATGATTCTACTGGCCTATACAAAAATGACATGAAAGCACACATGGAGGGTCCTAAAAATACTTTGTACTATCAACTTGATCCAATCATGAGATCAAGCACATTCAGAGCTATATCACAGCATATAATGAGCCTACGAAAAGTATCAACCCCACATCACATGTAAAGAATTGATTTATGAATTATTCCAAGAATTGCTCCTAAATCACACTTGAACTACAACTCCATATTTCTACACAGAAAGCATACATGATATCATTATCACAGCAAGTGCATCACACATGAAGACTAACAAAACAACAACCATATTTTTCTGAGCAATATTCTATTTACTATGCATTTCCCAAGATTGTATCTAGATCAATAATTAAATAAAGCTACATATAAAAGTTCCATAAACATAGCAACTAATATTTTTAACAGATATTATTCATCAATACAAAGCTACTGCAACTGGAATCACCTCAAACGGAGCTATAAATCTCGAGATATGGATTTTACAAGCTTGTACCAAATCCCTGAAATTCTATTTTCTTTATAAATCGAAAATCAGAAAAGGGCAGGCATTAAGCCTCGAACCCCCTGAGTTTCCATCAAATGTTTCGGGCCCAGATCTGCAAACCTATGTGTCTACACCTTTTGCAATTAAATCCACAAAGTGTAATATATTTATGCATGTGATCCTTCTCTTCTACCTCCGTTCGGTCGAGCAGAGGCCCGACGGCGCTCAGGCTCGGGCCGGTTGGGCAGCGCCTCGCCGGCGGCGGAGCAGGTGCGGCGGAGCATCAAGGTGCCGAGGCGCACCCGCGGAGGGTCCCAGCACGGGCAGAGCCGACCTGTGGCGGCCCGGCCACGCGCACCCGCGTTCCGACGACGGGGCGGCACGGCGGCGTCGGGGCCGGCCAGTTTCCGAGCGAGCGGCGGCTCGACGACGCTGCTGCGGTGGCGCGCCTGCGCAACTAAGTAAGGAGTGAAGCGGCACGAGGTGGTGGCTGCTGTGCTCGCGAATGGAGGCGCCGCGACGGCGGCAATGGAGCTTGGGCGGCGGCGTTGCCCATGGCTGCGCCCTGCGGTGCGAGAGAGAAGGCAAGGGCGAGCGCGAGGGCAGAGAGGAGGAGGATGAAGGCCAAGGCACCGAGGAGGTGCGGCATGGCACGACGGCGCTGCGGCTGCGCGGCAATGGCGACGCGGCGGCGGTGCGGCGTCCGCGGCTTGCGGGGGAAAGAGAGGGAGAGAGCAGGTGAGAGAGGGAGCAAGAGTGGGGAGTGAGGGCGGCCCTGGCTGTCCCCTTCGGACAGGGCGACCTGAGACCCGACGGTGCGTGGCGAAGGCGCGGGGCGAGCGCGGACGCGTGCCCCCGGCGCTGGCAAGCATGCAGGGCGACCACGTCGACATTTTCGCGAACAGGTGGCGGGCAGCGACGAAGCCCACTTCGGTTGCATTTTTTGGCCACTTCTAGGCCGATTCTTGACATGGGCCCAAAAGGAAGATTGGTCATCAGACGATGCTTTCCATTTTCTATTAAAGAATCTTAGCCATTTGAGCTATAGATTAGGAGATAATCAGTTGCCAACATGGCAATGCCAATATGCCAATAACGGTTGATCTAGGCTCGGTTTTCTTGCAAATTGGATGGCTTGACCGAATTGATCCCAACTTTTGGCATGCTGTGCCCAAATGGGTTAGCTAAGTTTTTCCTAATGGGGCCAACTAAAGTTGTTTCACGGAATTTGGAGAACGCGGCATGCCAATCTGCCGACGTCATTAAACATAGCGAATTCGTCACTCGTTTTGAGCACTTTCTAGGCATTTTCATGAAAAAGTCAAAACATAAAGTTTTCTCAAAATACTCTCCTCTTCGATCTTTATTAAAGGTCCGACTTGAGATAAGCAACGTAGATACTACTTCTAGTTCAAGCCAACAATCACGCCTATAGACTAAGTCAAACAAAATGTAGACAAGCATCAAGCAATCATGTCAAGATGATGATTAGATGCTAATGATATGATTATACTCATGATTTGCAGAGTTAATGCATGATTAACATTCAGGAAGTTACAAAAGCCATGGTAGGGGCAGGCGGATTCCTGATCCTCGCCTGCGTCTGGTGATCAATCTCTATGGACTTGAGCTTGCTGAATGGCTCATCCACAGTAAGAGTGTCATAGCTGGGCGACTCGACGATCGCCGACACTTTCACCCAAACCCTTCGATCAACAACATATAGAATCTTAAGAGCTCTCTGATGATCATCATAGGGCATCTGAGGGATGTTTGCCCTCATCTTGTTCATGCTGGTTTGGAAACGAGAAAACAGAGAATCAATTGATTCACCATCGGTTTGAACAAAGTTCTCATACTCTCACTTGTGTGTCTATAGAGTCTAGTCTTAACATGGGCAGTGCCTTCATGATAGCTCTGCAGTCTAGATCAGATATCTCGAGCAGTCGCACAATTAGAAACACGCTCAAACTCGGGCATAGAAAGAGCAGAGAACAAAATAGATCGAGCGGTATTGTTCGCCGAGTGTTGGTCGATTGCACTTGGTTTACACGGGCATCAAGTACCATGTATTCCGCATTCTCGCAGATCTCCAACACTCGCGTATCAATCCCTTGGAGATACATCAACATGCATATCTTCCAATAAGTATAATTCATGCCATCGAAGTGCGGTGGCTTGCCTAGCCCATGGCTCTCCATAATGTTATCTTCAAGGATCACAGACCGATTAGGAGGAGTGATCCTTAACCGGCTCTGATACCAATTGAAGGACCAGCATAGCGACCACAGGGGGTTGAATGGGAGCTTTAAATTTTCTTTCAAAATCTTGAGCCACTGTCCCAGATCTACACTCCAAGAACCAAACAACACAACGTAGTGATCACGACTCTGAAGAAGGGTGGATGTTCCCTAGGAACACAAGGGATCACTACTAGATCGAAACGGCACAAACGCAAACCTCAACTTCTATCGAGGATAAGTGAGGTAGAAAAGCTCTAGAGTGTAGTCAGTGGAAAGCAGCACAACACCGAAATGATCTCCACAGAAACAGACAACTGGAGTACCGAATAGTGCGCAAAACAAAGACCAGATGAACAAACCACAACCAAAATAGCCCTGAGGGCACTCAAGTAGGCTTGGCCGGCTTGGAAACTCGGCCTGGTTGACTCTGGCCAACTGGGCCGGTTTTGGCCTGGCCGGCTTGGCCTGATGGTTGGTCGGCTTGGCTGGCTTTGGCCAGGGCACTCCCCAGGGTCGACTTGGCTGGGATCCAAGTCGGCCTGGCCGGTTCTTGCGGGAACAACACGGGAAAAATCCCCAAAACCTTGTACCTTCTCCAAATCAACTCCAATTGCAACCAAATTTCACAGAGGTGTTCTTGAGGCAGTTGGGAAGCTATCTCTAGGAGATCATCACTTGATTCAGAGTGAAATGGGAGAAATCAAGAAAATCCCCAAAAGTGGATCTTGAGCACACCTAGAGCAAGAACTCCATGGATTTCGATCTCGTGAAGAGTTAGATCAATTCCTTCGGTGGAATCACTCCACTCACGTCCTAGATCAATCCAGCATAAAAAGAATGAACTCAAACAGCCTCAAATCGAAGAAATTGCATCGAGAACACAAGAGGGAAAAGGGAGCTCGCGAAAACTAAAAATCCATCACAGAGATCACAGACACATGATTAAACCCGGAGGAAACAACAGAGAATCGACGCTCTGCTTGCCACTGGTTCGAGTACAAATCAAAGATTTGCAGACCTCTCTCTCACCAAGAAACTACAGGAAGGAAAACCTAAAGAAAAAATAGAAATGCAAGAGGTGAAGGGGAAGGAGGAGCCCCTCATCCTTATTTATAGGGCCTATTCTACATTCCCCTTTTGCCCTTGGATATATGAAGAGCCAAACCACTTAGCCAGGGGCATAAGGGTCCAACTCAGGCTTCATTTAATCCACGGCCACCGCGCCTCCTCACCGGTAGCCTCGCTTCCACGCGTTCTCCCCGATGTCACCACGTGTCGTCCGTCCGCACGTGTGTGGCCAATGATGATAACATTTTAAGTTCCTATGTTGTATATTGTATTTTATATAAGAGGTTGTTGGCTGCCCTTGCTCATCATGGCTGGATAAATGTTCTCTGTTTTTTGTTTGATATTGGCAGCAACCAATGAATCTACGTTGATCAATGATTTTTTTCTTTTTGCAAACTTTTGCGCGATGACACACTGCGTGCACCACCTGGAAACCACACCTCAACTTGGTCATAGTCCTCGACACCGTCTTCCGTCACCGGAAAGATCGATCTAGTGTATGTCGGACCGGTATGTTTACTCTTCTCGACACATATATACTCTGAAAAAATCTATAACTGCATATTCTATCTATGCAAATAATATAAAGTTCCTTCATGTATTTTATTTATTTGGACTATGTAGAAATTTCATGGCACCCCACACATAGTTGGAAACTGATCCTTTTTTCCTTAATTTGGACAATGTGTGCACAGATAAATGCTACACAACTCAAGTTTGGCTTCGCACTGCAAGTTTGGACGATTTTTATTGATTTTGAGGTGCTATGCATATATATACTCTCTTACATTGTATGTCTGCATTTTCTATTTTCGCAAATAATAAGTAGCTCCTTCATTATTTTGTTTGTTTAGACTGTGTTGCAAAATTGAAAACTGATCCTTTTCCCTTTGGACGTGTGCAGATACTACACAACCCAAATTTGGCTTCGCACAACAAGTTGGGTCATGTTCTCCTTGATTTTGAGGTGCTAGCTAGCATAGATAATTAGCTTGCTTGTAATTTTTGTTCAGATTGTTGTACAAATCAAATATATATCTTATTGAACATGTACATATATTATATATATTTTTTCAATATATAATAAAGCCATAGGTGGGCATTTGTGGAGCTATTTTTAACTATTTAAAATTGGTGGCAATTTTCAAATTTAAAATATGGCTGCAATTTTCAAATTCAAAAATTTTAAACTAATTTCAGTTATTAATTATCCCTAATAAGACTTTTTCAGAAACTCTTGAAAACTGGCATCAGAAGCGGTTGTCATAATCAAACCGTTTCCAAACAAGCATTATCTGAGACTGCTCTCTTAAGAAAAACGCCTCCAAAAACCCACTTCAGGGGTGTTTTTTTTTTTAAGCCAACCGCCCCTGAAGAAGAGGTTATTAGAAGGGGTTCTCTTAAGAAAACCGTCTCTGAAGACCCTTCTTCAGGGTCGGTTAAAAGCCCGTCGCTACAGCTGCCTAATCTTTACAGTCCCTGACATAGTGTCGGTCAGAAACGCCATGCCTGAAACCTCATTTTCACCGATGAAAATTTAACTTTATGTACTAGTGATCGTCTAAGTCATCTCGGGGAATTGTTGGGATACCCTGATCCGCCAAGTTCTCCGTGAGGCAACTTTGGATCTTGTCATTATCATCCGCCCTGCAAATCTAGGAACCGAAGACCAAAGTTGGTCCTGCAGGAAATCCATGGTGATGTTCAGGTCCATAGAGCTTCGAACACGAATTTGTCGAAATCCCCTATTTGGCATGTCGGTTGTCGGTGTTTAATGATTGAAAACACACCATGTGGCTACTTAGGACGATATATTTAAGGAGCTTTGGCTTATACAGAACTCAACCGTTAACGTGAAGACATCAATTTATACTGGTGTAGGCCGCTAAATAGCATAATAACTTATGTCTAGTTCAGCGTGATGCTTGCTTTCCGTTACATTGTTGTGTATGAGATGATAAGTATAGTAGCCGAGGTGCCCCTACCTTTCATAGAAACTAACTTTTGTAATAATTCGACTAGATCGGTCCTGCCTTGGACATCATGCCACCTTATTCCGTGTCTTCAAGCAGACTGTGCGCCGGCCCAAGCCCATGGAGGGTAGTCTTTGTGGGGAACCCTTAGGATCCTAGTCATCACTGAAATATAAGGATTCATCGATTTGCTAAGAGGATGGTGTAAGTTTTTACTTTTCTTCGTTATCAGTTGGCATTTAAAAGGCATCAAGTTTAAAATTAATCTTAGTATTTTCTACCAAAAATTGCAGAGGAGGGAGAAGGTTGAGCATTTAGATACCTTGTATTTTGGTACAAAATTTGAACCTTGGATTCACTACATTTCAGGAGGGAGGGAATACCAAATTATAAGAGATTCTGTGTGTGAACAAAACTTAACAAAGGCAATATTCACATGCATATACCTACTGTTAATGGCCGTCATGACCAACCCAGATATGGTAATGAGGATGGGTTATATAAATTTGTCTTTTGTCTTAATTACCACACAATACTTATGTCCTGAAATTATTTGGATTTCAGGGCAGAGTGAGTATTCAACTGGATTATCAATTTTCATTTCGGCAGGGAGATAATGTAAATAAGTTGATCTATATAGTGTAAATAAGTTGATCTATATAGGTAGAAGTACCTTATCTGGTGTTTCTTTACTCTTGGCGCAGCTATCTGGTGTTTGATTACTCTGGGAATGCATGCAATGATTTTAGATTTCTATATATACTACCTGAACCCCAGTTGTCGCTAGCTACTTGGACACACACACATGATGATACTAGCTTGATCTGGTTGATAACCCTCGCGAGTAAGTGAGCGCAAAAAAATAAACAAATATACAAAGGTAAATATTTGTACTTTGATTCCTCTTCTACCTGCTTGTCGTCACTAGTACTAGTAGTGTATAAATAAAGGAAATTTTTTATGCATCGATCAAGACAGCCCGCTTATTAAGTTGGCGCACGTTTCTTGCATTGCATTATTCTACTAGCCTTGGTAAGCGCCTCCAATTCCATTTTCTTCCTATATATAATTTGGCCCAATAATGTTAATGTTAGTCCCACACTACACTCCAACGAACGCCAGGGTCTCAGTTCGTTGAAATTCCGTTCGGCTTTCGTAAGCAAATTTAAATTTCCCTCTTCCCGTCTCTTGGCTTAATAGTGATTGGCGGCAGCAGGAGCGACACCGAACCATATAGAAATATGACGACCATGACGCTGCTGCTCTAGTCTCATAGCGCTACAAGGACTAAAGTTTAGTCCGTATTATATCGAAGAGGACTAAACATGAGCTAATTATAAAATTAATTGAAAGTCATGGCTAATTTACAAGATTAATCTATTAAGCCTAATTAATTCATTATGAGCACATGTTTAATGTAACATCATTTTTTTAGTTGTGGACTAATTATGCTTAATAAATTCGCCTCACAAATTAATCTCAATCTATGCAATTAATTATAACTAGTTTATGTTCAATACTTTAAATTAATGTCCAAACATCACGGAACCAAACACCATGTGTGTTTGTTGCATTGCATTACTGCATTGATAGACGTCACCAATTCTTTTTTTTCTTCCTATATAATTTGACCCAATAATATTAATGTCCATTCCACACTACACTCCAAAGAACGCCTATGTCAGCTCGTTGAGAATCTGTTCCGGTTTTGTAAGCAAATTTAAATTTCTATCTTCCGGCGTCTCTTGGGAGTTTTGATCCGACACCAGGATCGAGATATACCGGTGTTATTCTTGTTGGCGGTGGTGGCAGCGGCAACGAACCATACAAAAATATGATGATGATGATGATGATGATGATGATGATGATGATGATGATGGTGCTACTCCAGTCCGATAGCGCAACAGATTAGAATTATGGTTCAGGGACTAAAGTTTAGTCCATTTCATATCAAATGTTTGGATGCTAATTAAGATGACTACAATGAGCTAATTATAAAACTAATTGTAAACTCCTGGCTAATTCACAAGATTAATCTATTAAGCCTAACTAATCTATTTGTTTGGCTAGATGCTTTCAGTTAAGAACTATTGTAAGTATTTGTTCTCTCTTTTAATTTAATACAAAAATGTGGACACTGGTGTTCTCTCTCACAGTTTTTTGGGTAAAAAAAAACTAATCCATTACTCGCACCGTATTTTCAAATTATAGACTAATTATGTTTAATAGACTCGTGTCGCAAATTAGTCTCACTTTATGCAATTAATTCTATAACTATTTTATGTTCAATAAATGTAAATTAATGTCTAAACTCTGATGTGAGGTGGAAGCAAACACCCCATATTTGTTGCATTGCATTATTGCATTGATAGGCACTGCCAATTTTTTTTCTTCCTATATAATTTGACCCAATAATTTTAGTTAACGTCCATTCTTCCACACTACTACACTCCAACGAACAGGTCATCTCGTTGAGATTCCGTTCGGGTATCGTAAGCAAATTTAAATTTATGTCTTCCCGTTTCTTGGGAGGTTCGATACGACGCCAGGATCGATCGGGACAGACTGCTGCTTCGTGTTTGGCGCCATCGGTGTTTCGTGTTTGGCGCCATCAGCAGCAGCAACGAACCATATAGAAATATATATGATGATGATGATGCTACTCCAGTCTTCGTGCTCTTACACCAACACGTGTCTCAGTGGTCGGTAGTGCGTGGATACACGGATACGTTTTATTTCGTCTCCCAACAAGTCTGATGATGCATTGCAGGCCGACGTCTCAGTAGTCAGTAGTCGACTCTGATCAAAACTCTGTGCAGAGGAGATAGATGTTTTTATATAAAAAACATGTTTGAGTAAATAATAATACGTATATAATAACCCTCTAGTTAATTCATTAATATAATTAGCACGAGCAATCTAAGGAGATATAAAGAAATCTGAACTATTCTACACAAAACCATTATTTTCTATGTACAAGAGAACAAGATGAATCAAGGATATCCTGATCCCTGACGTGGCTAACAACAGTGTATACGCTCATCCTCCACTCAATGCTTCTCGCTCCTTCCCCTTCCCCTGCTACTGTCCCAAAGGGCGAAAAGGAGGCGATGCCGCTTCCCCACAGCAATTTCGCCAGCCTCTTTCTTCTCCGGTCACTGGGTCACTGCTGGAGAAGGAGGATGGCTGGGGAATAGTCGTGTAGGTGTGTATAGGTTAGAACCGAGTCCCAGGTCTAGGTTTTGCTTGCCATTGTTTGATGGTGAAGTTGGTGTATGCCGGGAGGATTCTATTCCTCTACGGCTCGCCTTTCTGAGCATCGCCAGCGAGGAGGATGTGGCGGCGATGGCGGCGAATAAATCCTCTCGACTGCTTCCGCCCATCGGTGGCGTTTTCCTCCGAGGCCATCGATGCGGTCGGCGAGGTTTCTTCAGGAGTTGGCGTGTCCGACCGATCTGTTGTCTCAGTGAGGCGACTGTGCTGGCGGCGCACTTCGTCAAGGGTGTGGAGATGGTTGTCGGTGTTGCGGTCCGCGGGAGGATGAATCAAGCTTGTTTTCTCTTCGGCGGGAGTCGACAACGAGCTCCGATTCATGTTCGGAGGAGCTTAAAGCGCGTCCTCGGTCGACGTTTTTTCAACGGCGAATATGTCCCGACCTTGGCGTCGGGTCACTACTGCGGCTCGTTAAAGCCTTTGTGCGATGGAGTTCCTCCGGATCTGGCGGTGGCAGGTACTCCCAGCGTCGGAAGCGGACGGCCGCGGCGTTCTTCGACAAACATGGTGGCCAGGGATCTCTTTATGATTTTGTTTTCTTTAAGAGCCTCTGTGTAATTTTGTTTAGTCAGCTATTTCTGCATTCTGTTCTATCGTTTTTGTACCTATATGCGGACATGCGTGTATACGTTTTCCTTATCTGAGCAATACAAATACGGTTTTATAAAAAAAGTGTATAGAAATACAAGTACGTTTGCCTAATTTGTGATAATTATTGAACTGAGTTTCAATTCCAAAGATCTACATGGTCTATGTAACAAGTCGATCGACGGCCCAGTGAAATTGAAAGGAAATTGGGTCAATTTGGGCCTAGAAGAGGAGGAGCCGCTGTAGCAAGACGCGTCACGCTGACCTGGGAGGCCGCACGCGCGCGGGAGGGGGTTGCGGGCGTGCCGCGCGCTGCCGCCGCCGCCGTCTACATGAAAGGCCACATCATATAGGTAGATTAGGAAAGTAGAGAGGAATAAAATAGGAAGCAACAGATCTGCATGAATCTGGATCGCTTAGGGGTGAAGTCTCGTCAGGACTATAAATAAAGACCCCATGAACTCGGTTCAAGGAAGAAAGTAATAGGGGAAACCTTTTATCTTAGGTCTTGGCTCTTGGCTCTCACCTTCCCCCGCCGCCACCCGCTCCCATGCGCCAACCCTAGGGCGCCGCCGGCCAGCCCCAAGCCGCCGCCACCGCCACCGCCTACCTCCGCCTCCTCCGCTCACGGATCGCCCTCCACATGTACCCGAACACCATAACCGTTATAGTCTAATATTTATTATTATTTCTATAGGCACATCAGCTCATTCGGAAAGCATGTGATGTTAAACCAAACTTTTTGTTTAAAAACAAAGTCATTTTAAGGAAAAAAATACAAAAGCTATGTTGGTGAGTTGGGCCATGTCTGAAGCCCAAAATTTCAACAAAAATAACAGACTTCTGTTCAAAATGGGCAAAAATGTAGTAGTACATGTTAATGTTCACTTCGTAAGCCCAACTATAGCCTGATGAGTCTGAGTGATTGTGTGCATGAAATTGGCCCAGGTCAAGCTCTCAACTAACATGTGCAACTATTTCACTTCCGTTTGTAACGAAGGGCGTTGTGAGAAGTTATGATAGAACCAATTAATTACGATTATATGTGTGAAGCTATATACTCTCTCAGTCTCTCCTTTCATTTTTCATGTCACGTTAGATTTCTCTTAAGTGAAACATTACTATCTTGACTATTCATTCCAAAGAAATACTTATAGTTTTATAATATAGAAATTATATATTATGACAGTATATTTTTAATTGTGAATCCAGAAGCATAAATTTAATATGACATGTAAATAAAGACATACGTGTGATGTAGTACGTGGGGTTGTATACATAGTCACTTGTATTTGCATCTCCGAGTAATAACATATGGATGATTCAAATTTTCATTGGCATTTGTCGTTGTTTATTTAATGGGCAGCAGAAAATCAAGTGTGCTGTTAAAGGACAACCAAACAGATTCGAAAATGCCATTTTTAAGAAGAAATAATGTAAAAGGCTGTTGTAAAAAAAAGTAAAAGGCCACCCTAATGAGCTGCACTTCATTTCGAGCCCAAATTTCACCTGAAAACTATACGCTTTCCTTTCTTCGGCCTCATGTGGATATCCACTCGGAAAAGGCCCAACTAATTAAGGCCTGAGTGACTGTTAATCTGAATTGGCCCAAATCTTACTCAGAATTAACACGTCTAGTTATTTCACTTCAGTTTCTCTCAGAAACAAAAAGTTATTTCACTTCAGTTTGTAGTGGTGTGGTTCCTAAACAATGAACAACTACCTACAGTTTAGTAATTAGTCAACTAAACATCCATTTAAAAAAACTATTGATTAAAGAAACCTTACCACTACTATGTATACAATATTTAAATATATGCAATGCCCGTTTGACAAACACTCGGTTCTTTTCTTTTCCTCGCTAACTCTTCACTGTAGCCAGGCTGGAACTGGCCCCAAAATTAGGTGAGGGCATGTGCCTTTATAGTTTCGTTTCATGAAATAGTGCTCATTCCTACCAGAAAATATGAATATGTTTGGATGCTCATGGTTACATTTGTGGAATTGTCGTCCCATTTGAGACGGGTGAAAAATTCTTTCAACTTGTCGCTTACAAAAGTTGAATGCTGCAGGCTTCCTCTGGAGTCTGCTACACGATAATTCATCACATGGACGGCATTGGTGCGAACTGAAATGCTAACCACTGTAGACATTTGATGAGGATGACAACGCATTATTTTGAATTGAATGTGAAAAGTGTGTGACAAGATGTTCATAATTCATCCATTCAATAAATTGTCCTTGCTCCTTGTGCTACACCACAAATTGCATAGAAGGCACAATGTTATCTTGATGACATCACTAACTGAACTAATAAATGGAGATCTCTAACCAGAGTATCCATGTCAAGTCTCATAAGACACACGATGCCAATCTAATTTTTGGCCACATTGATCATAAATGGGCTTCATTTGGTTGGGTACCAATTTTTTGTTTTGTAACTCTCCCGTTTTGCCGTTGTATAGTTCATTTTGGATATATTTTTTCTAATTGAAAATGAATTAAATTTATTTTTAATAAAGATCTAATTTTACCATTTTTATGAAAATTCTAACTACCTTAAAAGCAGGTAGATGGATATTTGTCTTCTTGTAATAATTCAGTGGTTAAAGTTTTTAGGTTTTAGAATCGTGTGGCTACTTCTTCATGAAATACACACGTAAAGTCGTGTTCTGGGAAAAAAAAGAGTTCTGTGGCTAGAGAGAAAAACTTAGACAATAGTTGAATAAAATATATGTGAACATTATGACAAACACAATACTGGTAGTTTATTTCTAAACACTATATTTTTTAATAAAACAATAGTACTTAATAGAAAATACATGGGTCGAGACTTGTCAATTTCTTCAACTTTTGCATATACAATAATACAAATAGAAGTTGAATATGTGGCCTCGAAGCAACTGTAGTGTGTTTGGTTGGATAAATCCACTACTCCATTATAGATGAAGAAATTGGTGGAATATTTTCATTCCCTAAATTATTACTAATTATTAGCTTGTAAGAAATGTAGTGATGGATGAATAAACTATTTTATTTTATAAAGCAAATAAAAAAAGTGAAAAATGAGTGGATTATAGATGAACTTATTACTCAAATCAAACAACTATGAGGCCATTCCACGGGTCAAACATTAAGTCCCTTTAAATATTAAAAATGTCATTTTAATATTCTTTTATAATGTAAGATAAGAAGAAGTTTCTTAAGGCTCAATTTTTTTATTTGAGAAACCTTTTGAGATTCAGATAAGAAAGGAGTACAACACCACGTTCATGCGCTGCGGCCCAGCCCAAACTTCACATCAACAGCCTTCATTTTTTTCCCCTAAAAAAAAAGTAAGCCCAACTAAGGCCTTGACTGTCTGCCTGAAATCGGACCAGGTCAAAGTTCCGAATTAAGATGTCCTATTATTTGATTTCAAAGTTTGTATAATGAAAAAAAAATCTCATACACTGAACTCGTCTTCCTTTACTACAAAAACAACTCTTCACTTGCAGCCATGGAGTGGACGGCGTGTTTGTGCCCAAGCCCAATTTTTTTATTATTTTTTTGGAAGGACACACTTCATCAAATCTGCTAGCTTATAGAATTTTTTATTTTTTTATTGGAGAACCATTTTATTAACTTAAGATAATTACATCGACCATGCAGAATTTATATGGTACCCACAAACAACACATAGCCTGATTAAATGATTTTGGTAGATAATACACGGTTTTCTATTTAAAGATAATCACATGAAGGAGAGAGCCGGTTGCCACAAATCCTCGGATGGATGACATTAGTTCGGATTGAAATGCTAACTACCGTAGATTGATGATGATGAGGATGGGAGTATGCATCATTTTCACTCCAAGTTGGAAAGAGATTCTCATAATTGATCGATTTCGTCTGAATTGTCTTTGCACTTTATGCTAGGCTCAATCAATTCATTTGCATATAAATAAATTGCAAAAAAGGTACTACGATTAAGGCGTACAGAGCACAAAGTTCCAACTCGAACTGTAAAATTCAAAAGCTGATTATTACCACGCTTCAAAATTATCAATCCAGGACGAACAGACTTCAGAAACTTGGTTCATTGCTCACTGAGATTTTGACAACTTTATTGATCAGATTCAGATAGATGTATGTGGCAGCTGTTTATATATTTTTTTTGCGAAACAGCTGTTTATATATTGATTGGTACCAGAATGTAAACTAGGCTACGGTAAGATGGGAGCATTGCTTAACTCCGTCTTCTTGCAACAGAGCTCGTGAAGCTAAAAATGTAGCTTAATTTATTGGAGCTGGGAGCTGACTGCACTCGTGGAGTAGCTTGATGTACCCTTCACTTGAAGCCATGGAGTGGACGGCTTTTCCTTTTCAACATGGGTCAATTTGAAGGGTTAACAAAATTTCACGTGAGGGAGTCCGTTACCACAAATCCTGGTGCGAATTGAAATGCTAACTACTGTAGATTGATGAGGATGGGTCGTTACATGCATCATTTTCGCTCCAAGTTGGAAAGGAGATGATCATAAATTGCAGATCCGTTCTCTGCGAATTGTCTTTGCACTTTATGCATCCTAGGATTAATTCATTCCTCGCCTCCATAAATTGCAGAAAAGGTACTACGACTATTCGAAGGAGCACATAAAGATTTTAACTAAAACCATAAAAATTCAAAAGCTGATTATTACTGCGCTTTAATCTATCGACCGATGTAGAACCCAGTCTCTGATCTTGGACTACATTTCGGACCCTGATTTTAAATTCAAATGTCAATTATTACTGTGCTTGAAAAGTACCTGATTCAATGTATGGTTATCGAGATTTACAACAAAGTAGTATAACTCATTAATATCTACAATTTTGCTTTTGATCCATTTTCGTATGAGCTTTCTTTTAATAATTCAAAAGTTGAATTTCAAAATATAAGAACTACAACAAATTTTTTGGATAGCAAATGACTTCAGATGAAAAGGTCATATGTCGCATATTTGTAAAAACTCATCAAGGTTTACAATTTTTATTTTGGTCATTTTTCATCTGATAAAAGTGGTAGTATACATTATTCACAAACCCATGAATCTCTCTCATAGAGAGATATGTCAATTTATTAATAATGTTACTACCACTTTGTTAGATGAAGCCATGACCAAAATAAAAATTGTAGATTTTGATAAGTTCATTGACTTTTATGTTTATGACTTTTCCAGCTAAAAACATCTACTATTTAAAAATATTGTTTGAAGCTGTCATTTTTGGAAATTCAAGTTTGAATTCATAAACCAAAGTTACATGAAAAGATGACCAAAATAATAGCTATAAGAGCACTATAGTTTGATGGAGCATGATTTTAGAAAACTTTGCACTTGTTCATACGAAGTTAGTATGATGGGGTGTGTTCTATTTATCTGTGTTTTTTTGTATAAACCCACATAAAAATTGTGTTTGTTTTTCCGTGGGTTTTATAAGAACCCACGAAAAAATCGTAATTTTTCTATGTGTGTGATTTTATTTTTCTATGGCTTTTACCACAAAGGAAAAATCATGTAATTTTTCTGTGGGTTTTTGTATTTTTAGGAAAAACAAATTTTTCTATGCGTACTGAAAAAACACATGGAAAAATTCGACACCCACATAACAATTCGAGTTTTCCAATAGTGAAATTATAAAGGATTCTAGATGAACAAACATTCTAAATGACAATATTCACATGTATATCCACCATTAGTGTCTATCACTAACCAAGGTATGATAAGCTGGATCGATTATTATTAATTTATTGTCTATAGGGAGAATGATTAATTGGTTGATACAGAGTGGACCTGTTATTCGATCACTCTTGTCGCAACTGCAGTGACGTATGACGCTGAGAGCTTAGTACTCTTAGTACTGCATTATTTGTTACTAATTGCAGGCGCATAAGGGCAGGTACATTGGTGTTCCCTCATAACCTGTCTCATAGAGTGCCATGTAATTTAAGACGACTTAATGTATTACATGTACAATGGTTGTCTTTTTAGGTTGTTTCATAGCAATTCGCAATTCCTTAATTTATGGAGAGAGTAAAAATAGAATTGTGAGGTGAATGACAACAACAACTCATACAATGGTAAAATAGTTGTCTCATAGTCCTAAATTTTAGCTCATAAGGTGGTTGTTTCGCGAAACAACTACCTCATTCTCTCACCTCTCTCTTTCCTCCACATCATCAAAAATCCTACGTGGCAATGCATGAGACGATGTATGAGACCGCTTATTTGTAGCAATGTACCTGCCCTAAGAGGACTGAGCCATAGCTCAGTTGGTGCGCTCTGCGGGTGTGCAGGCCACCCGCTCGGGTTCGATGCCCAGCATCGGCACCTGGGTGTCTCGCTGGGAACAGTGTGTTTCCCGAAAAAATAATTTTTGTTGCCTCTCGCGCAGATATGCCACAATGGTTAAGTGACGTGCCCGCCACCGCTCGGAGTCTGCGGATCTTCGAGTATCTCTTAGCTGCGTTTCAGTGCTGTGTGGTGGTGTGTGTTTGGTGTGTGCGTGCGTGCGTGTGGTGGTGTGTATTTGTATACGAATAGATACTACAGCTGTATTTATGAGAGGTGTTAAAAAAAAATTGTTCCGCCAGTTTTCTTTTGAAAAATCCCATTGTTACGCCAGTTGCCAGCATGCTACACTATACTCCAACCAACGCCTGGCTCTGACTCAGCTCGTTGAGATTCCGTTCGATCGATTAGGTTAAGTAATAAGCTAATAACTAAAAAAAAATCAAGAGCAACATTTCTGTATATCCTATGTATATGCCTGATAGGCTCATCTAGATTCCTAGAACAGCCAATCCTCCTGCTACTGAGATTACCTTCGTCTTACCCATGTTTCTTTTTCTTTTTCTTTCTTTTCTTTTGCTCTCAGAATTATATTAAATTATAAGATAACAAAAATGGTTTCGAATGAAAATTCTGTCAGCAAAAATGTAGTATAACTCATCAATATCTACAATTTTGCTTTTGACTTTTTCCATATGAGTTTTGTTTTAATAATTCAAAATTTGAATTTTAAAATATTAGAACTACAACAAAATATGTGGATAGCAAATGACTTCAAATAAAGAAGTCATAAGCCACATATTTTTAAAACTCATCAAGGTCTACATTTTTTATTTTGGTCATTTTTTTCATCTGATAAAAGTGCTACACTGTTCACTAACCCATGAATCTCTCACATAGTTTATGAAACTATATGAGAGATATGTCAATTTATGAACATTGTGGCGAAATGACCATTCCCGACCCGGCCCCTCACGATCCACCCCCTCCAGGCGACGACGGCGGCACCGCCGCCACCTCACCGTCCGGCCACCCTGCTCCCCCCTCACTACTCCAACCTTAGATCCCGGGCCCCCGTCGCCTGATCCATCCTTCTGTGGGAGCCATATCCTGTCTTCCTTCGCATCCGTGGAGATCCGCACCCCCCAAGGATACTGCCTTGTCGCCGGCCATTTCCCCGTTGTCTGCCGGGCTTTTGCCGGCGAGCCCTTCCTCCACCGGTCTGTTCACCTCCGCCCTCCCCTCCTCTGTCTCTTCACCGGCACCGGCCGCTCATGGTGGCACTGGTGCCCGGTTGACGACGCCGCCGCCGGTCTCGATCCGGGAACCGGCGTCCCCAGCACCCGTGGATGCTGGGCAGGGGCCCGACGTCGCGACGTCCGCGCGTCCCGCCGCCCGCGGGGTAAGGGGGCGGCGTCCATCTGCGTCGCTGGTGGTCCACGTCGCCTCGCCCCGCGCTGCCTGCCTTGTCGTGGACGCAGCTGCGCCTCCCCTGCGGGTTGAGGTCCTCACCGAGGACGTGGGCGACGATGATGACGATGGTGTGGACGACGCCGTGCTCGCAGTTCCAATGGGCAACTTCTCCGCCCTCCTTGGCACCAAGGCCCTGTCGCCGGACGCAGCGCCCTTCCACCCGGGTTGCTGCTCCGGCAGGCGCTCGAAGAGTCTTCGCTGGGCGGATGACGATGGCGAGGACCCTGAGGATGACCGTCCCGCGAGCTTCCTCGACGCCGTTCTTCACCCAGTCACTATGGTGGCGGCGCCCAGGCCGCTCGCTTGCGGGGTAGACGCCTTGCGGCAGGGCCCTGTGCGTGGGTGGGGAGGGGGGGGACGTGGCTGGCCGCGCCCCCAGCTGGTGCATGGTCTCCCTGCTCGGCAGGTGGAGGGCTGCATCCCCGCCCATCAGCGCCTCGGTCATCATCGATGGGTCTCCGCCCCCAACTCCGATGGTGGTGTGAGGTTCTTCATCGGCAGGTGGTGCAACCCGCGGCTGCCTCGTCTGGGGTGCAACACCTGCGGCCTCGGAGGATCCCGATTGCGTTGAGAGGCAGATGTTTCAACTGTCTCTCCTACTCCCACCGGGTAGCGGCTTGCCGACTGCCGTATCGTTGCCTGCGTTGTCGTGGCTTCCGCCACATCGCGAGGAACTGCAGCCGACCTAGGCGCCCTGCGACATCGTCGCCGGCCGTGGGTGGCATCCCACAGCCCCCAGTGCGCCCACCCCGCGTGGGTGCCACGTAGGAGTCTGTTGGGGGCATCCGTCGACGTCAGCGGCGGCGGCATCGGGGCAAGCGCCCTACCTCTTCTGCTGCACGGTGCTCCACCGAGTCTAACTCGCTCGATGAAGCGCCATGCGACGGTCGGCCTCCCAGTTGGGTTGACCCAATGCTCGATGAGTTCGTTGCCTTCCTGTTGGGAGGTTGGTCTCCGGGTGCCCCTGTGATTGGGTGTCCGTCTACTCCGGCTGCTGCCCCTGTGGTGGTTCAGGTAGCGGTGGCGGACCCCCAGTCACCGCCGTGGATGGTTCAGCTAGACTTCGCGGGGGTTGAGGAGCCGGGAGTGATTGGTGAATCGCTCCGGTTCTTGTGGATGTTCCCGATCACGCTGACGGCGACGACCGTGCGTTAGCTGCTATTCGCGTTGGGGTGGACGTCCTCGACGACCAGCCGGGAGTGATTGGTGAATCCCCTCCGGTTCACGAAGACCACGTTCATGACGGCGAAGACGGCCCTGCTCCAGCTGTTGTTGTTGACTTTGGGGCGGAGGTGGGCCGCCCGGAGAGCAATTCCTCTGTGGCGCTCTCTGTGCAGCCTGACTTCTTCGCTGAGGACCCGACGACATGCAAACTTCCGGGGCCTTCATGCTCGGTCGTAGATGTACCGGCGGATCCTTGAGGCGGAGGTATGTCTGCCAATGGCTACGCCACTCATCAAAGCTAGTCCGCGGCTGAGGCGCTCGTGGACACCGGTGTCCATCCAAACCCACAGACGCAGCAGTCGCATCGCGGCCACACCGTGTGCGGCAAACACGATTGTGCAGACGCAAAGATTGCTCCTAAAGAAGCTGGGGGTCGAGGTGCATGTGGATGAGCCCGAGCCCGACGTTGCACAGAAGGTCAGAGCCGCGTTTGGGCCTGTAGCAGAACCGACCAACTAATTTAATTACACAGCACTAATCAAGCTGACGTGGCAACTCAATTAGAACTTAGCAACCAAACCAGCCCGGTAGTCCATGAAATCTCGAAGGATTTCAAACAACTCTACAACAAACCTGAATTCATAGTTCAGCAGTTCCCATTCACCTGTTTTAATTACATTTCGCACATAGGATTATTACAATCCAAATCATAAACGAAAGCAGAAGAAAACAGTTTTGATAATACACACACCTATACTTTTAAATACAGTGCCAGCACAGGGTCGACTCCATCAACAGCAGGTAGATGAGGTATAAGAGTTGACTTGCCCGAAGTCTATTCCTCCCGTAGTGGGATATAAGTCCACCGTGTCGCCACGGTAGTAATTCTCCAACCTACAACAACATTAGGAATTGCACCCTGAGTACATTGTACTCAGCAAGACTTACCCGACTAAAAAGAAAATAAAGACTCTTTGGTGGATGTCAGGCTTTATAGTGGGTTAGCCGACTCCTTTTCTTTGCCAAAAAGATGAGCTTATTAATATCATTTAGTGACAAAAGGACTCTCTAGGTTATCCAATTAAGTTGGATCCTGCCATTACTACATTAGCACCTACAACTACTTCACATTTTTATGTAGAAGCAATCAAATTATTTAACATATCCGCATTGATTGAATAATCATTAAACCATCATGAGAGAACATAACCAACTCGCATTTCAAATCTTATTTGCGGCACCATAACTGCTCAGTCAAGTTATTCACTATCCAGGAACGATGGCGATTATAATCGATTGCAAACCAGCTGGCGGGGTATTCCTCACACAAACCAGGCATGCTTAGCAAGAGCAGCCTTAGTCACCTTGATCTACTCGGAAAAAGACGCGGGATCAACAACTCACCACCATGACCAAGGAAACTCCTGATGCCGAGGCTGAGTGAACTCATAGACATGGAACACTCGTGAACTCATAGACATGGAACGCACCTCCCGGTAGTGGACTTACAACGGGCCCTTGTTACTCCCCAACCATCGCCAGCATGGATACCTGGAAATTGAAACCCGGCCCAACTAGATTCTAGGCTTCACGGTTGGCACTCAGGCCTTTCCAGCTATCTGTGAGGCATTGTTCAAAATGATCTGAGGATGCTCATGTGCCATAATATATTAGAGGTGATTTATCATGGCCACATGGTTATGTTCATTTCCAACATCTCACTATTCTAAATCCAAAGGGGTAGTAACCACCTATACTCGCAGATGATAGTCGATCATTCGGCTTCTACCGATTAAGAGAGCAGGCCTAAGCATGTAGATGATCCTGTATGTAAAAGTAGGATATTTCTGGTGGCAAGGTAGTCCTGATGCAACTACAGTATTTCAATCAATGCCTATAAACTTAATGCATCATAAGGAATAAAAGGATGCAAAGTAAAATATTTGCAAATGTAGGAGGGATGCTCTGGGGCTTGCCTTATTTAGAAGATCGAGGTTAGAGTCCCAGGTACTCGACTATTCCATGTCGGGTTCCTGGTTCTGGATCACTTCTCGTGTGGATCTCCGTTCGCGACTTGTCCTTCTGGATCCTCGACTCCACAACGAATGTTCTACACGCGATCCTGGAATGATGCATGTGCATATGTATGAGCACATGATTGTCGGTGTATGCATGATCATGGATGATCAAGGATGATAGATGCTCATAGGTGAATAGCTTATTTAATCGGCTACACAAATCACTAGCAAACAAGCCAGTAAAGTCAAAGACCTAAACCTAAGCATAATCATCCTAACCAAATAATCATGGCACACCAAGTAACAGTCAATCATACATAGCCTGATCCATATAAGCCATTAGCATTAAGCCCTACATACAAGCAACACTCATTTAAGCTTCACTAGCATTTAGACCTACAACTGGCAGTCTAGTAAATAAATCATAACTGTAGATTTATAAGTTCTATGGATACAAATGAGGACAATCTGGAAATCTTATAAAATTTCTCATAAAACATCTTAAGACATCAGAGCCTAATTCTCAAGTTAACTACGCCTAAAACAGGGAACATCAGGACTGGTCCTGACAAAACAGCATTGTAACATTTCTGCCAACCAAATTGCAAAAGCTCTAACTCCTAGAGTATTGATCCAATGACCACCAAATTTTGACAGTGGACTGATACACTAATCAGCTACCTATCATGTAAAGACAAGTTTCCCAGAAAACCAACCTATCATTAGGTTAGGCATAGCATCCAGGAATCGACTCTAAATTAACCCACTATGGGTTGAACAGCAAACCATATCTAGACACATCCTAAAATCTTATAAAAATTACAGTAGGACAAACATGGCAATTCAAGCCCATCATCCAAATTTCACCCTATTTGGATGATCCTACTGTCCTACACAAAATTGACAAGGCAGCACCAATAGGTGAACCTAAAAATACTTTGCACTACCAACTTGAGCAAACCATGAAATAAATCACCTACAAAGCTACCAACTGGCATATAATGAGCCTACAAAAATCATCAACTCCAAACTAGGCCTCTATATATCATTTATGAATTTTCTCACGAAACAAGCAATGAGGCCACTTGAACTACAACTTCATAATCTTACACAGGAGGCATGCATGATATAATTATCATAGATAAAGCATGACAATATAAGGCTAACAAAACAAGAACCACATTTTTCAGAGCAACCTATGAATTACTATGCATTTCCTAAGATTACAAGCATTTCAAGAATTAAATCTAAACTCAATATAAA
Source organism: Themeda triandra (assembly GCA_018135685.1). NCBI lineage: Eukaryota > Viridiplantae > Streptophyta > Magnoliopsida > Poales > Poaceae > Themeda > Themeda triandra. The sequence goes on from JAENPR010000808.1 coordinate 195,741, forward strand.
AGTATCTCAAACATGGCATTTCATATTTTCTATGCATAGCTCATCTAATAAGAAAAATACTGCAACTTGAATCACCCAATTTGGACAACCCTAGCTCCCTCTATGAATTTCACAATGTATAAACCGATTTTCTAGAAATCTATTTTCTTTATCCGAATGGGACAAACACTTTTCAGATAAGCCCCTTGGTTTCCCTGAAATTAACTGAGCCCATACTTGTAAACAGTTATGCCTAGCGCTTTTGCAGGTAGGACCTCGGGTTTCACCTAATTCTGATCCTCTGGTCCTCGAGGCGAGGAGAGACAGGGGAGCGGCCGGCTCGCCGTTCCGGCAGCCGTGGGCCTCGCCGGCGGCCACTGGGAGGCGGCGGAGCATGCGGGCGACCTTGCGCACCCGCCGGGGTTCACCAAGCGGCGCGCGATGCCATGTAGTGGCATGGCCCCGCGCGGTAGTGGCCCGGTGGCGCGGCTGCTCGGCGGCAGCGGCCTGCGACGGCGAGTGAGGACGGGAAGGTGGTGCGGGAGAGGCATAGTGAGGTGGCGAACTCGATGGCGGGGTTGTGGAGGAGGATGGTGCGGCGGAGAGGTGAGCTTGGCGGTGGAGTCGGTCCGGCGGACCTCGCCATCGCACCGGATGAGCAACTAGTCAGCGGCGAGGGTAGAGGAGAAGGTGGTGGAGCTACGCGCGCGAGCGGGCTGTGAAGCCATGGCTGCAGCACTGGCCGGACTTCGCCGGAGCGGCGACGAGCGGCATCGCTGCGGCTTCCTCTTGGCCGAGCGAAGAGGAGAGAGGGGCGAGAGCGAGAGGAAGAGAGTGGAGGAGAGGAGAGTGAATGCCGTGCAGAGAGAGAGAGAGAGAGAGAGAGAGAGAGAGAGAGAGAGAGAGAGAGAGAGAGAGAGAGAGAGAGAGACCGGGCGCCTGTCCATCCTGAGCGAGGTGGACGGTGGGTGGCAGGAGGGCCGCGCCACGCGGCGGGCGAGCTCTATCCGCGGTCGGCACAATATTTTCCTCTTCGCTATTTCCGTGACGGCCATTGACCACGTTAAACAATCTTTGGTGCCCTCTATCTCCTAAACTAGGCAGAATTAGAATAAACTTTCTACCTGAAAGTTACTCCTTTTGAAGAGTAGATCATTTTAGCTAAAAGGAGTTTGGCCAGATTCCTAATAGATTTGGAGATATAAAATTCCAAATGAAAATACCTCTAAAATTCCCTAAAATAGAAAAACAGCCCCCAAATCAGTCTTTTTCTGCCGTTTTGGAAATCTTGCACTCATTTTTACGAAAACTGAGTATTGGGACTTTTGATCCTAATAAAATTCTACAAAGAAAAGGTTTAAGGCGCATCGTCATGCAAAGCTTCTATCTAGCTCTTTTGAAACGGTCAAAGCAAGCACTTTTATAGACTTACCATGATTAACACACGAAGAAGCAAGATTAACCAAAGTTGTTAACATAACCCTAGGTTCATTTGGTGTCCTAATCATGTCTAGATTATATTAGTGGTCAATCATCAAACACTTGTATTACTTTATCATAACACATGCAGCTCAGGCATAATCAAGCATCAAGGTGAAATGATGTCAAGCTGTGATGCACTGCAAATGATATGATTATGCCGGTGATGTGCAGAGCTAAATCATGATTAACATCCTGGATGTTACAGGGCCCGACATGTGAGAGTACAAGCGTCAGTGCTTGGACTTCCTCCTGAACGGCGGGCCCGACGTCACAGCCTTGGGCCTCAACTTGGAGGGCTTGGAGGCTGAGGAGGTTTGGGTGGGAGTTCATTGGACTTCTTTAGTAGCTTCTAGTTTCAGTCATGTAGTCGTTCTTTGTTTTTTGGTTGGACTAGCTGTGTTGCTAGCTAGTGTTTCGTTTCGTGGCTTTGCGGGCTCGCTAGGCTCGGTAATCCGGGTATTACCGAGACTAGCTGGTTTATACTTGTTTTAAACTTTCTCCTGCTTAATGAAAAATGCGTCGAAGGACGTCATCTCAAAAAAAAAAAAGAAGCCATGGCCAAAATAAAAATTATAGATTTTGATAAGCTCAACAACTTTTATGTTCATGACATTTTAAGCTAAAATCATTTACTATTTAAAATTATTGTTTAAAGTTGTCATTTTTGGAAATTCAAGTTTGAATTGGTCAACCAAAGTCACATGAAAAGATGACCACGATAATAGCTATAAGAAATACTAATTTGATAGAGCATGATTTTAGAAAATTTTAGGAAAAAATCATTAAATTTGAAGTTAGTATGAGGACGACAGACTTATTACAAGTTCTTGACAGAGATTAAAAAGAAAAATTGTTCTTGTTCATATGAAGTTAGTATGATGGGTGTGTTCTATTTTTCTATGTGTTTTATAGAAACTCACAGAAAAAATATGTTTATTGTTTCTATGGGTTTTATAACAACCCACGAAAAAATTATATTTTTCTGTGGGTCTGATTGTATCTTTCTGTGGGTTTTATCACACATGCAAAAATTATGTAATTTTTCCATGTGTTTTTATAGAATATTTCTATGCATAGAGAAAAAACACACAAAAAAATTGGACACCAACAGAACAATTTGAGTTTTCAGTAGTGAAATTATAAAGGATTCTAGATGAACAAACATTCTAAATGACAATATTCACATGTATATCCACCATTAATGTCTATCACCAACCCAGCTAGGTATGATAATTTGGATTGATTACTATTAGTTCGTCGTCTACAGGGAGATTATCTAATTAGTTGACGCAAAGAGAGGGGATGTGTCATTTGATCACTCTTGTCGCAACTACAGTGACGATGTGACACTGAGAGCTTACTACTACATTCTTTGGTTGCTAGTTGCAGGCGCCCCTACTGCTCTCTTTTTGTAGCGTTGTGCTGGGATGACAACCTAGCTTAAGCGATGTTAGAGATGTCAACATCTTGCCTTTTTAATTTTAGCTAGTTGACCAAACAATTTTTATGTCCGTTGCCGTTAAAAAAAAAGAGAACAAAGTCAACACATTTTTGTGTCCGCCTCCACTGTTCCGCCTGTCGCTAGCTAGCTACACTAGAGTCCAACCAACGCCTGGCTGTAACTCTGTTCGTTGAGATTCCGTTCCATCCATTGGTTGGTCATAAGCTAATAAGTAAAAAAAATCACGAGCAAAATTTCTATGTACCCTAGTTATCTGCTGATGTATCTGCTGGAGCGATTGATCGAGGTAGCCAATAATGTGAGATTCCAATAAAGAAACTATAACACTAGATAGCCAATAATGTGAGATTCCAATGAAGAAATTATAACGCTAAATAGCGTTATAATTTTGCCTAGAAAGAGAGTATAGCAAGAAACTCGGCCGTGCGCGCATTGAGGTAGCCAATAAAGACAAGCTGATCTGTCGTGGCAAATAAGTTGTGTAGCTAGCGTTCTGAAACAGGGGTGACGAACGAAACAGTAAAAGGATTGGTGTTGTGTTGATATATATACATTGTTCGCTACAGTGTGGCTGATAGTACATAGAAGATTCGCTACCGTCTATCTTCTATGTAGGAATGTATTAGTTAGAACAAGGACATATATATCCTTTTATTTTAGAGACCCTCTATACATATGGTCTGCTTAGCAGTTGAAACTTGGGAGTCTACTAATTTTCTCCACCATTTTCTATCTTTTTTTCATTATTTGGTCATTGTCTCTAAAATCTAGTGATGTCCTGCAACTAACAATAACCAAGGACGGCGCCGTTGTCTGGATTCAGTCCATGTCCATGTTCGTATTATGTGGCATGTATGGGGGAATATGTCACCTGCAGCCTCACCTCATATCTCACTTCACAACTTGTGTTATTGTGATATCCAACTTTGTTCAAACTAATCATGCAGTTTTGGCTTTTACAAAAAATAATAAATACTACGAGACAAACAAATAATTGTCCAATCCAATTGCAGGATGGATTGACGATGACTAGTCGGATTGGTCAATCAAACCAGCTTGTGGACTTTTCATGTTAGCTGGCCGACAAGTCATTCCAGGCCCGATATATAGTCACATTCTTGGTTTTCAAAACAAAATAATGACATCCTTGTGGCTTAAAAGAATACCACATTCTTGTACCTTAGAATAAGTCCTCCTGGTCTTGTAGCTAGGAAATTTTTACTTTTAGTCTTAAATTGAAATTTTGAACTTTCACATGTTTGATTACCACCAAACATCGATTTTCTAGAAAGATAATTCACAATAGTTTTTTTTCACAAAATTTGGAGCTAAGATGGGGCCCACCTTGGTTCGGCCAACCCATGTCCACTTCGCACGACACCCTAGTGGTGCCATGCACTTACATACCATTTTCTCTCTTTCAGTTTCATCAATCCATGGTGCAAATGCGGTGGCTTGGTGTCTGTTGACGGTCGTTAAGTGCCAATTTTTACCGTCAACTAGACATGAAAAAGGACCTAAATATAATTACCATCTAGATATAGGGCTTACACTAATGGAATTCCACGAGTTTTGGTGAATGTCTGTTTCTGCAGGGTGTCAGCTGAAAATACCCAAGGAAGGCCCACATGTCAGGTTTACATAGAGATAATCGGGAACCGGTGAAAATTCTGTAATCTGGAAGGTTCGAGAAGGCTCTGGACCAAACGGGAGCCCGAACGGGCTCGGTGGAGAGTTGGCCGACTCCCACCTTGGGTCGGCCGACCCGTGACCTGGACCAATCAGCGTCAGCCTCGCGGATCCCTGTTCCACCGCCTTTGAGGATGAATAATAATCGTCCGTTTAGGTCGGTTTGATCCGAGGGCTGCGGTGCATCCTAGGGGGCTATATAAGCAGGGCCCCTGGCCCCTGGAGGAGGCATCCCATGAAACCCTAATTCATTATTTCCAGAGAGGATCAGGTGAGAGGGGTCCCTTGAATGGATCTCCTCCCTAGAGCCTAGCATTCAAGATAGATAGAGAGAGTATAGGGTGGAGGTAGAGTTGGAGGAAGCCCGGCATGTCGGTGTCTCCTCTCCGGTTGTACCTACGGGATCAAGTCTCCTAACCCGAGGCTTGGTTCTAGGACCATTCCCGCAATTCAACTTCGATACTAGTAAGTTCTTGTTATTATTGCTCTTTGGTCTATGAGTTTACTTTATTCGCTTCCGGTTGGGAATAGAGTAATCGTTCGTAGCGTAAGCGTGGTGCTTGGGCTAGGTTCACTCGTAGATGCTCCCTATCCGGCCGGAACCGTGGTAGTATCGGGGGAGATGACAAGATCCTTTGTTACCTTTGTAATCCACTTCCCGTCAGTAGGTAAGGTAGGTCCAAAAGTGCTAGGTTAAGCATCCTTTGTGGTGTCTTTTCTTAGGTGCTCCCATAGAGTAGTAGTTGCAAAGCTTGCCATAGGTTGGAAGAAGACTGTGGTAGTAATCCTCTCTATATCGCTCATTACCTTGTCTGTAGCTCAGGGGTTAAGTATAGACTTGGGTTAGTCAGATGCACGTTTTCTCCTAGCGGATAAATAAATAACGATACTCTGGAATATCTCCGGGTGAAGTGCTCACCGATATCCGTGCGCTTGCGGATTATTTCTCTTTGATTCTTTCGTGTGCGTATCTAGTATCAACAAGCATTTCTGGCGCCGTTGCCGGGGAGAAAGACGGTCTGCTGAGATAACCTAAGTCGCTTAACCATGTATTGTTCTTTTATCTTTTTTCTTGTTTTCTGTTGCATTTTATTTTCTATTGTTATAGATAACCCAAATTCCACGCCTATCCACCAATATCTTGCACCCATGAGCACATGCTTAGAGCCTCTAGAACCCATGATTTTCACATCTAGCTATGAGCTACACCAATCACGTGGTTGCAATAGGTCAAAGCTAACCCTTTTCGAAAGCTAGAGTCCTATCTTCTAATCAAGAGGGTAATGAACCCAAAGTCCTATCCTCGATCAAGTAGGTAATGAACTTCTTGCTACACTTAGGGAATCTTTTAATCTTCCTATAAATTTAGGTCTAGACCTAGCCTTACAAGACCATGTTCTTCTTCATCATTTTTATACGGGTCTTGATAATATCACCTTTGGAGGAGTTTTCCTTTCTTTACCCTTTAGTGAAGTGAGGTTTGTCCTTCCTATTAATGGACATACTCCTTGCACTAGACTTCATGATAACATCCTAGAGGTAGAGAAGGAATCATCCCCCAAACAAGAAGAGGAAGTTTCCGTAGCCACTTTGCAAACATTTCAATCCCATAATTTGGCTATCCATCCCAAACCCGTAGTACTCCAAAAACCTCTAAGGGAAGAAGTAATTCTATCCTTAGAAATTCTTTTTGATGGCGATTTTGGGAGGAGCATAAACTTCCCGCTTCATAAAAGATCTTTTAGTGCATGCATTATAAATCTTCTCAGGAAGAGATCTCTTAGAAAGCGTCTCACATCCAATCCCTTTGAAGGACATTTAGAAAGACTCAAGGATGGCATGTCAAGTGATGCCATAGAAGGAGAGCGAAGCCATCTAGAAGCCACTCTTATCTTCTCCCCTTCTATGCCCACATCGGATATAGAATACGAACCCATCCTTAAACCCATCCTTGATCCCTATAACTCATTCTATGCCCTTTCTCCTAAACCTCCGGATGATCCTAGAAGTCCATCTAGATATCCCATGCATAGGAATCATCAAGACCATATAGAGGATTGCAAAGAGCAACATCCATGGCTAGAGAGCATTAAAGACCTATGTGCTATGGCCACTGAATGGATGGATAAGGCCTTAGATGAGATCATTTCGATAGACGATCCAGGGGGAATTTTGGACATTTATTTCGAGTCACCCTTGGAAGTAGAAGATGATGGAGGCTTCAATGAGCAAAGTAGTTACTTCTTAAACACCCCATCAAGACCTTGCTCATATGAAAAATCTCCCGATTCACTTAGTCCCCCCAACGTTACCCCACACGAGATTTTCAACCCCCTCATACTCCTTATTCCTACGATATCGAAAGGGTGGTTGTAGATGCATATGTTTATCATAAATGTTGTAGATCTCGTTGTGTTGAATTTTGAGTTAGTGAACTTAGATTGGTGTTGGAGGGGAACCACTTCACCAATTCACATCTTGAAGGTTTCCCAAGGACAATCTTAGTGTCCTAAAACAAGCACTTTGTTCAGACCATGACATGAGTGTATACCTTTTCACCGTGCTTTGTCCTTGTTAAATAAGCATAGAGTTATAATTATGAAAATATTCCTTTGGGTATTCTTGCCACTAACCTTTCCGGGTTCAATACAAAAAGATCGAAGGAATAACAAATGCAAGGTATGTCCAACCAATCATTATGCAACATTGAATTGCATTCATCCAATCTTGATTTCGCGAATTCAAGCTTGGGGGATATACTTCCATAAATACATCTTTTGCCATGTTGCTACATTATTTTGGTTGTCCCTACCTTTAAGGCATGCTCAATTTTTCTAAACAACAATCATGCTCGCCATCACTTTGTTTGAGTAAATCTCTATCTTGCTTTCATACCACCTTTGTTTGCTATAGTATATGTAGGTTTTGAGGTATTTTCATACACCTTTTAAATTAGGCATGGTGCTTAGTTTAAACTGTTTTCCCGAATTGAGTTAGATAAGGTATCTAGTTTAATTCTTGAACCAAAAGGTGTCTTGATCCTACTTCAAAAGGCTTTTAAATTAAGCGTGGTGCTTAGGTTAAAATGCCTTCCTAAATCAAATTAGACGTGGTGTCTAGGTTGATCTTTGAGCCGATAGTATGCTATAGTAGATGTTGGAATATTTTGTTGGACTAACCCCCTTGAGACAAACTTCCAAATCCAAGTTGGGAAAGTCCAGAGATGAACTCACATCGAGATAAAGCAAGGCATATGATGAACTCGAACAACTTCGCACAAAAGACAATAGCTCATTCATCATCCAAGAAAGAATTGAAAGAATCCACGGCATGCCTATTCATGGTGAACTCCGCCAAATCACCACTTCGTGATGGAACAAAGAAGGAGACAAGAGTCCCACAAGAAGGATCTACATCAATAGCACTCACCCAAAGGAAGTGGATGAACAAGGCGACAAGCTACGAGCAACCTTGAAGACATCATAGCATTGAGCTCAAAACTCGAGTAAGGTCACCAATGAGAAGTTGGGTGCAACTCACCTCATTTTGGCCAATCAAAGACCTTCTCTCGTTATTCTTGAAAACACCATCTTGCATGTCGGCAACAAGGACAAGCATGGCATGAGCATGCATCCTTGTGTCAACCAATCACCACCAAGGGTTGACTACCGACAAGCCCAAGAAGATCATGAACAACTACATTTGCAAGATGATGTCCCTATGCCATTGGAGATGAAGCTCGCATACAATTAATGATGTCCCTTCCTTGATCATCAAGACGGATGGCGTATCATTAATTGCAACTCTTTGCTATGCTGCTAGAAGACAAAGACCATCAAGGAAGAACTCGAATCTACATCTCCAATGAACATCAATTCGTCAACCAAGGCTCAACAAAAATCAAGAATGGTTGACAAAAGAAGATCATGCAACTATCTGCATCCTCATATCCTGGATTGGACGGTCCAAAGGAGAGATCTTTGCTCAATGGACCTAGAATCAAGATCCCTCTCCGAGACTTCGAGAATAGAGGACGGACAATGTCTAAAGAACATGGAGTTACAACACACTTTGAGGGATGATTCAACACAACACACTTGGCTTCCGAGTGATGAGCAACAACAAGTTTGGGGGAGGAAGGCCGCCGACTCCTCTAATAATGATCCAAACAACACTCTTCCTCTTCTCAAACCCTCGTCACTCGGCACACTTTGGTTTGCAATCCCTCCACTCACAATTACCTCCTCTCTATAAGTTTGACTATTTTCTATAGATTTCATACACCAATCAAACTTAAGACATAGAGAAGAAGTAATGTTGAGTAAATGTTCTACGCTAATTAAAATTATCAACCCAATCTTTTCGTAGCATAGAATATGACCTTTAGCTTAATGACATCTCTACCCTTGTTATTATTTGTATATTCCTTCGGGTATGTGTTGTCCACTAATCCTCTGCTGAGAAGAAACAATAAGTAGAGCACAAGGTCAAGGGAGAGGCCCACTAGAAGCATCTACTCTTCATCCCGGGGTGCTCCAGTGATAAAGTTCGAACCCGCAACATGCACACTAAACAAGATCTTGCTAGCATCACAATTAAAAGATTCACTTCGGGACCGTGGACAAGGAAAGAGCATGGATGGCCCTTCCTTAAGAGATATCAACTCAAGAGATGCAGTTCTCAAGGTCTCTACCTTTGAGATCGAATAAAGCACCGAAGGATTGAACACGACAAGAAGTCTTATTCAGAGGACTTAAAACACCGAACCCTTGCCAAGGAGGTAACTTGGTAGTTATCCATATTTCCCACTTCAGCATTGCATAATTTTTTCCTTTAGCATATTTACTTTCTGCATAATCAGTTCTTGTTGCATATTTACTTTGATGCATCTGCATTAGAGAAGAAAATAATTTTGTCTTGCTTTCCATCTAGAAAATGCTAAGCCCCATGTGAATAATTTTGTGGTGCGACAGCCCACAAAGATATCCACTGCGGTGGCATAAAAATAAGTTTTCATCTTAGTTGTATTTTTTTTGTCTACATACCATAAAATATAAAATTGCAAAAAATATTAAGATCCTCCCGAAAAGATTTTATGTTAAGAAGGTTCTAGACATCCAAGGCTTAAAGGGTTATCACTAATGCTTAATCGGCTCCGCAAGCTTTGTTGTCTATTTGAGCTTCACGAGAATTTAAAGGATCAAGAAGAGCTAATAGGCGTAAGGACGTCCTGTCCCTTGTCGAAGTCTTTGTCTTCAACCGCCGTGATCTTGTCTCTCTGACCATTATCCCCGACACTCTAAGAGGGGCAAGACGCCTTCATTGCCCGGTCGGCAACATCAACATACTACGTCAACATCCGGCTTGGGGAGAGCACCCCGTGTATCAAGCTAAGTGTTCCAACTTGTCTATTTATTTATAGAGCTTGCTTTGTTAAAACAACTAAAAAAAATACATAACCTTAGAAACCCAGAAAGATTTCCTTATCTATCTTTTCTACTTTTGGAGAGCTCTTATTAATCTATCTTTAAGTAATCCCTGGAGTAAGCTCTTATATGGAAATGATGAATAGTTGCTCTGTCGTAATTCCTTTCAAGTACCTAGTTTTCAACCTCGTACTCTCCCGAGTTTTGGACACAATTTGTTTAGATTTGAGATTTGCTCAACCGAAACTTGTGGGTAGCGAATGCTTGATCTAAGTCTAGGTAGTTGACGGATATGATATGGGAAAGTTTTGAGTTCTTTGTCCATCTTGTTCCTAGAGATGCTAGAGTTACGGAGAGTTTATCTTTTAAAATCTTAAAATTTCTGCATGATGAGTTCTGTATGACGAGAGTTCAAAATTCCTACCACAAAGCCATACATTCATGCTTGCTAGATTAGGAAAACCCATCTATTTATATAGATCATATTGTAGGCTTGAGTGTAGTCTTTATAGGCATTGAGTATGGTTATGTGGACCCATAAGGAACCGTCATGCGGTTAAAGTCAATACTATGTGCTCTCCATCCATTGATCTATGCTACTTCGTCTTGAAGCATGCACCCATTTTATAAATACTACATTCATTCTGTGCTACTTCTGTCCCTAGAAGTACCACCTACATATAGATCCACATCCACCACATATTGTGCTATCTCTACCCTGGAGATACGCACCTATGCTGCTCCTACCTCGGGAGTATGCATTCCCTCACATATTGTGCTGTCTCTACCCTGGAGATACGCGCTTATGCTGCTCCTACCCTGGGAGTACGCATCCCGCCGGCTCTAATTCTCTAGAGAAGAGAAGTCATCCATTCAAGGGACGCCTCTACAACTCTGATCCCGCTGAGAGATAATGAATTAGGGCTTTAGGGATGCCCTCTCCAGAGGCCAGGGGCCCTGCTTATATAGCCTTCTAGGATGCACCTGACCCTCGGATCAAACCGACCTAAACGGACGATTATTATTCATCCTCAAAGGCGGTGGAACGGGGATCCGCGAGGCCGATGCCGATTGGTCCAGTCATGAGTCGGCCGACCAAGGGTGGGAGTCGGCCGACTCTCCACCGAGCCCGTTCGGGCTCCCGTTTGGTCCGAGCCTTCTCGAACCTTCCAGACATGAGAATTTTCACCGGTTCCCGATTATCTCTATGTAAACCCGACATGTGGGCCTTCCTTGGGTATTTTCGGTGACACCGCAGAAATGACATTCACCAAAACTCGTGGAATTTCACGTCGGTATAACCCCTATATCTAGTTGGTGAACATATTTTAGTCCTTTCTCATGTTTAGTTGACGGTAAAAATTGGCACTTAACGACCGTCAACAACTCCCCCAAGCTTTCCTTTTGCTCGTCCCCGAGCAAAGATAAACTCAAGTGTGGATCGGGAGTTGCTACAATGCTTTCACGCCTCAAAAGTACACATGCGTTCAAACAAGAACTCTCCTCCGGATTAGAGTGAACTATTCGACTCAAAACTTACTCATATTACCTTTCACCATGGGGCTTGTAACCGTCACTTGGGTCTTGAGCGGTTGAAAGACAGAACGGTCAAGTCAAGCGCTATGTTTCTCGCTCTTTGATCAACTATTATTCGGAGTTTTTGCAAGATTTTCAAATAAAAACTCGAGTTCCTTGTATGAACCTTTCAGATCTCTCATTTGTGGTATTTCGGATCCTCTCCAAGGCATGAGTAGTGTATGCCTTCTCTCTTCTCTCAAAATATGTGGTATTTGTGGAACTAAGGCATAGTGGAAAGTGCCTTCTCTCTCTCACCCTACTTTCTAATAGGCTTATGTGGAGCTCATAGGTGGGGAGACACTCAAACTCACTTGCATATATTGCACAGTTAAACCATGGATCCAATAGGAACTAAAATAATAATAAAGTCATATGTGCATGTGAATGAGGAAATGGGATGGATGATAAGATGATGATGATAAGGAAATGATTATGAAGGGTGATCACTTGGTGAACATCTACTTCGCACTTGCTTCTTTGGGGATAACATGACTCCCTTTATTCGGAAACTTTGAAACTTCTTGAAAGGAAGGACTTGGTGCTCTCTCTTTTTTCTCTTTTTTTTCTCTTTTTTTTTTTTTTTTTTTTTTTTTTTACATAGCAACCAATCCTCTCGAAAACAAAACTTTAGCAACGGGAGTGTATAACTTGAAATGATAATGATTTGGAGCTTTTATGTAGGCAATTGGAACGGCGATGATTATCTCTAGATGTTCACTCCCGGGATAGAATGGCCATGAATATTTTTGAGTGTTCACTCCCAGTGTAGGAGTAGAACATTTTCTGAATGGAACGAAATGAGTGGCATATATATATATGTGGAAGAATGGATGGATGCGTACTCCCAGGGTAGGAGCAGCATAAGCGCGTATCTCCAGGGTAGAGACAGCACAATATGTGGGGAAATGCGTACTCCCGGGGTAGGAGAGCATAGGTGCGTATCTCCGTGGTAGAGATAGCACAATATATGGTGGATATGGATCTATATGTAGGTGGTACTTCTAGGGACAGAAGTAGCACAGAATGAATGTAGTATTTATAAAATGGGTGCGTGCTTCTGAGGACAGAAGTAGCATAGATTAATGGATGGAGAGCACATAGTATTGACTTTAACTGCATGACTGATTCCTTATGGGTCCACAGCATAACCACACTCAATGCCTATAAAGACTACACTCAATGCCTATAAAAATGATCTATTAAATAGATGGGTTTTCCCGATCTAGTAAGCATGAATATATGGTCGTGGTAGGAATTTAAACTCTCATCATAAAGGAACTCATCATGCAGGAATTTAATATTTTCAAAGATAAATTCTCGTAACTCTAGCATCTCTAGGAACAAGATGGACAGCAGCTCAAAACCTTCCCATATCATACCCGTCAACCACCTAGACTTAGATCAAGTGTTTGCTACCCACAAGTTTCAGTTCAGAGCAAATCTCAAATCTAAACAAGTTGTGTCCAAAACTCGGGAGAGTGCAAGGTTGAAAACTAGGTACTTGAAAGGAATTTACGAGAGCAACTATTCATCATCTCCATGTAGAGTTTATTCTAGGATCACTTTTAAGACAGACTACAAGAACTCTCCAAAAGTAGAAAAGAAATCTTTACGGGTTTCTATAGTTATGCATCTTTTTTTTTTTAGTTGTTTAGCAAGCTCTATAAATAAATAGACAAGTTGGAACACTTAGCTTGATACACGGGGGATGCTCTCCCCAAGCCTGGATGTTGACATAGTCTGCGGATATTGCTGACAGGCAGTGAAGGAGTTCTAGTCTTCCTGGAATTTCGTGGATAGTTGCTGTTGGAGACAGCGTTCAACTGTTGAGGGCAGCACTTCGACAGGAGACTGGACATCCTTCTGCCTGTTAGCTTTTCTTGATCCTTGATGTTCTGTGAAGCTCAAATAGACAACAAAGCTTGTGGAACTGATTAAGCGTTAGTGATAAAACCTCTAAGCCTTGGTTGTCTAGAACAGCCTTAACTCAAAGGTCTTATAACGGGATCACAAGAAATATTTTTATCTTTTTTTATAATAAAGAAATGCGTGACAGAGAAAATAGATATGCTAAAAAGTTATTTTTATGCCACCACAATGAATGATTATTCACATGGGCTTAGTAGTTTTTACGGATGCAAATGCACAACATCTTTGTTTTCTTTTTCTAGTGCAAAGATAGTAAAGCGAAGATGCAATTAAGATGCATGTAGTGAAAATAAATATTCTTAAAGGAAAATGCAATCTTTGTGAAAGGAAATGCCGATAAATACCAAGTTACCTCCTTGGCGAGGGTTCAATGATTTAAGTCCTACGAACAGGACTTCTTGTCATGTTCACTCCTTCGCATCATTTGATCCCAAAGGTAGAGACCTTGAGAATCGCACCTCTTGAGATGGTAACTCTAGGAAAGGGTCACCCATGTTCTTTTCTTATCCAACGAGTCTTTATCACTGGAGCACCCTGGGATGAAGAGTAGATGCTTCTAGTGGTCCTTTACTTCTTCTTGGAGTTTGTCTCTCCTTAACTTGTTCATGAGCATCTTGTCTTCTAATTGCACTCCTTTTTCCTTCCTAGACCTTGTGCTCCACTCATTGTTTCTTCTCAACGTGCCAGAGCGACGGGGGCTTGAAAAGAGGAAGAGCATTGCTGGATCATTGTTTGAAGAGTCATCGGCCTTCCTCCCCATGCTTGACCTTGTTGTCGCCGCCACGTAAAACCAAATACGAGTGTTGAGTCATCCCTCGGGGTGTGTTGTACTCCTATGTCCTCGATATCGTTTTGTCCCTCGTTCTTAAGCCTTCATTTGTCCGAGAGGGACTTTTGATTATAGGTCCGTTGAGCAAAGATCTCTCCTTTGCATTCTCGCTTTTGTTTGTACTTGTCCAATCCAAGATGAGCGTATAGACAGATGCATGATCTTCTTTCGTCAATCATTCTTGATTTTCATTGAGTCTTGGTTGACGCATTGATGTTCATTGGAGATGTAGACTCGAGTTCTTCCTTGATGGTTTCTAGCAGCATGGCGAAGAGTTGCAGTTAACGACACGCCATCTGTCTTGATGATCAAGAAGAGGCTTCATTATTATTTGTATGCATACTTCATCTCCAATGGATTAGGGACATCATCTTGTAGTTGTTCATGGTCTTCTTGGGCTTGGGCAATAGTCAACCCTTGATGATGATTGGTTGACACAAGGATGCATGCTATTCCATCCTTGTCCTTGCCGCCGACATGCAAGATGGTGTCTTCGGAGTTGCTCATAGCTTGTCGCCTTAATCCACTTCTTTGAGTGAGTTCAAGATGTTGATGCTTCTTGTGGTACTCTTGTCTTTCTCTTTGTTCCATTGCGAAGTGGCAAATTCGCGAGGTGATGCCGATCCACGAATAGGCGAGATCATAAGCTCTTTCAATTCTTCCTTGAACGATGGATGAATTGTGTCTTTTGTGTGAAGTTGTTGGAATTCATCATATGCCTTGCTTCATCTCGAAGTGTGTTCATCTCTTGACTTACCCAAATTGGATTTGAGAGTTTCTCGCGGGGGTTAGTCCAACAAAATAACCAATATCTACTAAAGCACATTTTAGTTCAATAACCAAACTAGACTCCATGTCTAATTTAATTAAGGAAGACATTTTAACCTAAGCACCACGCTTAATTTAAAAGCCTCTAAAAGTATAGCTAGTACTTCCAAACCAAAACATACTATAGCAAACAAAGGTAGCATGAAAGCATTATAGAGAGCTACTCAAAAGAGATGAAAGAGCATGATCATGGTGAGGATTTTAGATACAGCGACATGAATGCATGAAAGAAACTAAACATGCAATGTATGAGCAAACAACAAAAAGTGGAGTGGATGCATGAATATCTTAAAAGTAAACAAGCAAGTGGGATGCAAGAATTGAAAAGATAACTACTCAAAATTTTGAAGTCCATGAGCAAGACTTCTCACCTTTTCTTGATCATACTTACCATGACTCACATGATGAAATTTGTGCGCGGTCGCGTCTATGTTCGTCACTTGTGAGGTGATTTGAGATTCTTGTGACGATGACCTTTTCTCCAATCTACACATGGTTAGAAAATATATATGTATACGCAAACCCGTGAGGTGGCGGTGGTTCCAATGTTGATGAATGTTGAATGTTGAGGGACCCCGGGCTCTTCAATGTCTCTTCTTTTCTTGTGGAAACTTGCCGGAAGGTCAAAACGGCTTCTTTTGTCCCGTCTATTCCACACTTACCGAACAAGGGGTAATCCTACTAAAGCTAGTGGTACACTAAACTAGCAGACATCAAGATCATTATCAAAAACTTAACTCCGATTGCTTCCCCAAGCAACGGCGCCAAAAATGCTTGTTGGTATAAATTAAGTGCAACTAAAATATGAAGGATTCCGCAAGTTTACGTAACTTACCATTGTAGCATTTTACCGGAGTAAACCAGGTATCGTTATTTATATTTTACCATAGGGAAGCAAGGGTTAAAGAACCAGATAACTCACCATCATGTATCTACTAACTTAGTAAACCAACTAGACTAAAGCAGGGGTAAATGATATATGTAAGATAATATAAACAATAAAGCACACATGAGAATTCTATGATAAATGAGTAGCTAGTTAAAGTGAGAGGACAACGGGAGAGATCAAGGTTCCTAACTACTTCTCTAATACTTTGGTTCTAGGATAACAGGGGAATGGTTAGATATAGCGATCACACAATAGCACTTTGGAGCAGCAGGTCCTTTCCAACTCTCGAAGAAGACCGGGTAAAGAGTAGTTGGGAGAAGGCTGCCGAAAGCTCTACGAAACACCAACCCGAACGTGGTGGAATACGAAGGCGATGAGCTGTCACCTCCGGGGCTACCACAACTATCCGTGGGATTGGGCGCAACCTCAGGTAACCTATAGTCTAGACACCATGCCTACACTATCGATTACTACTCTAATTACTTAAGATAACTAGAGCACTCAATACGAGCGAAGATCCCATGCCAAAATATAACAACTATACTAATCATACATATGAAGGCATAAAGTAAATAGAGAAGATAAATGTATTAAAGTATAAGTCTTACAAAGAGTAGATACAAAGACATACCAAATCTCTAAAGACTTCTCCAGAACCGGAGCGCAGCTCCGCTCTCCCTAACTCTCATCTAGATCTAATCTACTACATTGGAATGTCTAGCTCTAATTCTCTAGAGAAGAGAAGTCATCCATTCAAGGGACGCCTCTACAACTCTGATCCCGCTGAGAGATAATGAATTAGGGTTTTAGGGATGCCCTCTCCAGAGGCCAGGGGCCCTGCTTATATAGCCCTCTAGGATGCACCACAGCCCTCGGATCAAACCGACCTAAACGGACGATTATTATTCATCCTCAAAGGCGGTGGAACAGGGATCCGCGAGGCTGATGCTGATTGGTCCAGGTCATGAGCCCGTTCCCGTTTAGGAACTTGTTGACGGTCGTTAAGTGCCAATTTTTACCGTCAACTAGACATGAAAAAGGACCTAAATATAATTACCATCTAGATATAGGGCTTACACTAATGGAATTCCACGAGTTTTGGTGAATGTTTGTTTCACAGGTGTCACCGAAAATACCCAAGGAAGGCCCACATGTCGGGTTTACATAGAGATAATCGGGAACCGGTGAAAATTCTGTAATCTGGAAGGTTCGAGAAGGCTCTGGACCAAACGGGAGCCCGAACGGGCTCGGTGGAGAGTCGGCCGACTCCCACCTTGGGTCGGCCGACCCGTGACCTGGACCAATCAGCGTCAGCCTCGCGGATCCCTGTTCCATCGCCTTTGAGGATGAATAATAATCGTCCGTTTAGGTCGGTTTGATCCGAGGGCTGCGGTGCATCCTAGGGGGCTATATAAGCGGGGCCCCCGCCCCTGGAGGAGGCATCCCATGAAACCCTAATTCATTATTTCCGAGAGGATCGGTGAGAGGGGTCCCTTGAATGGATCTCCTCCCTAGAGCCTAGCATTCAAGATAGATAGAGAGAGTATAGGGTGGAGGTAGAGTTGGAGGAAGCCCGGCATGTCGGTGTCTCCTCTCCGGTTGTACCTACGGGATCAAGTCTCCTAACCCGAGGCTTGGTTCTAGGACCATTCCCGCAATTCAACTTCGATACTAGTAAGTTCTTGTTATTATTGCTCTTTGGTCTATGAGTTTACTTTATTCGCTTCCGGTTGGGAATAGAGTAATCGTTCGTAGCGTAAGCGTGGTGCTTGGGCTAGGTTCACTCGTAGATGCTCCCTATCCGGCCGGAACCGTGGTAGTATCGGGAGATGACCGGTCCTTTGTTACCTTTGTAATCCACTTCCCGTCGCAGGTAAGGTAGGTCCAAAAGTGCTAGGTTAAGCATCCTTTGTGGTGTCTTTTCTTAGGTGCTCCCATAGAGTAGTAGTTGCAAAGCTTGCCATAGGTTGGAAGAAGGCGTGGTAGTAATCCTCTCTATATCGCTCATTACCTTATCTCGTAGCTCGGGGGTTAAGTATAGACTTGGGTTAGTCAGATGCACGTTTTCTCCTAGCGGATAAATAAATAACGATACTCTGGAATATCTCCCGGGTGAAGTGCTCACCGATATCCGTGCGCTTGCGGATTATTTCTCTTTGATTCTTTCGTGTGCGTATCTAGTATCAACAGTGTCACATATGACCCCATGCATATCTTTTTCATCCATGATTACGCATAAAGGACATACCATTTTCTCTCTTTCAGTTTCATCAATCCATGGTGCAAATGCGGTGGCTTGGTGTCACATATGACCCCATGCATATCTTTTTCATCCATGATTACGCATAAAGGATTAACAATTTCTTGCATGCTACATAAAGGTACACAGGCTGATCTGTTGTGGCAGATAACTTGTGTAGCTAGCGTGGGAAGCTGAGCGTAGCTCAGTTGGTGTGCTCTCCGTTCGGGAGGCCACAGGTCATGAGTTCGAGTCCGCTCGAGCGCATGATTTCCCACCAAAAAAACTCCCTCGCCGGTCCCGTGTGCCAAAGCGTTGTTGGTAGTCACCCAGGCCGGCCCAGTCGAGGTGGCTTTCAGGCCCAGGCTGGTTTCGGTTCCCCATGGGCTTTGACTCGCAGTGTCGGGGCGGGACCAGGGTTCGGGGGTTTTCTAGCACGGGGGAAGCTAGAATTGGCTTCTTAATGCAATGCGGGCTGGGGATTCTCCCAGCACCCGTGCTAGTTTTTTTTGTGTAGCTAGCGTTCTGAAACAGGGGTGACGAACGAAACAGTAACAAGATTGGTGTTTATTTGTTTAGTTGAGACACTCGATAGCTCTGTTGCAACGTCTCGGTCGTAGCAGGTTCGTGAGCTACATCATCACTCATCAGGTTGTGCCTTGCGCCGCTTCTTGCCATGGTGAGGATACGCATGTGAAGATTTACAACTAGTAGGCAAGGGTGGATCCAGAAATTACTAATAGAAGGGGGCAAGTAATGTGAAAAAAACAATTGATCTGTTATACGAACATGTAATGGTAAAGACAAAACAATAGGGTCAAATAGTAACCAAACATCGATATACATTGTTCGCTACAGTGTGACTGAAAGTACGTACAAGATTCGCTACAGTGTATCTTCTATGTAGGAATGTATTAGTTAGAACAGGGACATATATCCTTTTATTTTAGAGACCCTCCGTGTACATATGGTCTCCGTAGCAGTTGAAACTTGGGAGTCAATAGTACTATTTTTCTCCACCATTTGCTATCTTTTTTCTTTCTTTGGTCATTGTCTCTGAAATCAAACTAGTGATGTCCTGCAACTAACAATAACCAAGGACGGTGCCGTTGTCTGCATTCAGTCCATGTCCAAGTCCGTATTATGTGCTATGTATGGGGGGATGTTACCTGCAACCTCACCTCATATCTCACTTCACAACTTGTGTTATTTTGATATCCAGCTTTGTTCAAACTAATGATTGTCCAGTCTAAATGCACGATGGACCAACGGCGACCACTCGAATTGAAGCCTGAGGCCGTGCAATCACGGCCCCACTACTTTGCTACGAATTTGGGTCAAATCTGGGCTGGGAAGAGACCGACGACAACATGGGTCGTGGCTAGGGCAACCGAGGGGCCATAGCCGCCACCGCCCCGCCCCCTGCGCGCATGCGCCTGGTGCCACCGCCGCCGCTCCGCCACGTCAGCAATCCATCAATAAAATATTTTCTATAATTAGGAGATGTAAAATAAAGGAGAATATACGTAGAAATTCTCTAGAATAGATTAGGATCAAAGCTAGGTCAATTAGACTATATATCTCCCATATGTAATTTGATCAAGGCAATAATAGAAAGGGGTAATGCCCATCTATCTCCCTCTCTCAGCCACCGCCGCCCCCCTCTCTACCTCCCACGCGCGTGCCGCCGCCCCCTCCACCTCGCCGCCGCCGGCCCCCTCCCCCTCCCAGGTCACGCCCAGGGCTGCCATGTGCCCCCTGTGCATGACCTATTATACCTGGTATCAAGGTTCCAGATCGATCCACGTCGCAGCCATGGCTGAAATCACCGCACTCCTGAAGCTCATGGAGAAATTCACCAAGGATCTCTCCACCAAGGTGGACAACATCCCCAAGGAGATGGCGTCTATGAACTAGAGGATGATCAACCTCGAGAAAGGATCTGGCATCGATGAAAAATCTCGGGAAAAAGAGAAGGATAACGAACGCCTCGCCACAACTTTGGAGATCACCACCAAAGAAACGATGTTCAAAGCCGGCCGCGAGTACATCAAGCAACAAGTAGAATCATCACAAAACCAACACATGCCTGAAATTGCAGCAAAAGTGGAGACCAAATTGTTCTGCAACAAAGGAGTCAAGGAAGAAAATCCGAGTAACCCCTCTGGCCTAGAGATCAAAACTCATAAACTATCTTTTCTCACATATGATGGCAAGGAGGATCCCCTACCATGGCTCGATTGGTGCGAGCAATTTTTCAGAGGACAGAAAACTCCAGAATATGAGAAAACCTAGTATGCATCTTACCATCTCACTGATACAACACAACATGGTATATGCGGCTCTCGCAGGAAAATGAAGTGACAGACTGAGATTATTTCTCCCGACGTGTTAATGAGAAATTTGGTCCACGAACACGATGCAATCCCTTGGGAGAACTAGTAGCACTCCGCAAAACAAGAACCGTCGATGACTACACATAGCGCTTCCTAGCCTTAGAGGCTCACGCAGGCAATTTCGCGAACAAAAACAAGTCAACATCTACATAGCAGGATTGATGGAACCACTCAAAACAGATGTGGAACTACTCAATCCCCATGACATGGAAGGAGCAATGTCACTTGCAAGGGCATATGAGCGACGTTTGGAAGTCATTGCAGAATCAGGCAAATCAGCAACGCTTAAAACAACCCTTTTTCGTCAAAGGTACAAACAACATCCCCCCACCTTCTCAACAGCAACTCCCCCAACATCATCGGCAACGCAACCACCACCAGCCACGCGTCCCTTCAAACGTTTGACCCCTGAGGAGATGGCAGAATGACGCCGCATGGGTCTCGGCTTCAATTGTGATGAGCCTTTTGTTCGGGACCACAAATGCAATAACTCTTCAAAATAAATATTGTCAATGATTACATCGAGGAAGACAAAGACAACACTGGTACCCTCATGATGGTCATAGGCAAAACCAATTCGGCAGTGCTAGGAACAACTCCCTTCTACCTCGATGGCACACTCAATGGCGTGTTAGTCCACGCCCTAGTCGACACAGGTGCAACTCACAACATTGTTGATAATAACTTTGCACGTGAGAATCAACTACTGGAGCGAAGAATCTCCACCAAAATGCTAGTTGGCAATGGCCAGGAGGTATAGTGTCGATCTGCTATTTACAACACCAACTTCATTACACATGGACATAGTTTCTCCATCAATGCACATCTTCTGGACATTGGCAACGACATCGACATGATACTAGGCCTACCATGGCTCAAGACCCTTGGGAGTGTCATTTGGGACTTTGCACACATGTCCCTACCATTCACCAGCAATGGCCAGCGCCCAATAATACCAACTTCAAACCGACGTCTGCCAACACCGTCAGTTCTAGCATTACCAGCACCTTCACCAATGATCATCGGTAGTAGAACCCCCACCCTCCAGCAAATCAAGATGGCAACCGCCCCTGGCTCGCATTTCGGCACAAGGATGCGTCGAGCGAAAAAGGGCAGGGGAGCCCTGTAACAAGTGCAATCACTTCCCAACTACTTTGCCATGAATCTGGGCCAAATCTGGGTTGGGAAGGGACCGACAACGACATGGGCCGTGGCTAGGGCAATCACTGGGACACAGCTGTCGCCACGCCGCCCTCTGCGCGCATACGCCTGGCGCCACCACCGCCGCTCCACCACGTCAGCCATCCATCACTAAAGTATTTTTCTATAATTAAGAGATGTAAAATAAAGAAGGAGAATATCCGCAGGAATTCTCTAGAATACCTTAGGATCTAACCTAGGTCAATTAGACTATATATATCTCCCATATGTAATCAGATCAAGACAATAATAGAAAGGGGTAATTCCCATCTATCGCTCTCTCAGCCGCTGTCGGGCCTTCTCTCCCTCCCACGCTCGTGCCGCCGCCCCCTCCACCGCGTCGCCGCTGGCCCCTCCCCTCCCGGCTCACGCCCGGGG
Source organism: Themeda triandra (assembly GCA_018135685.1). Classification (NCBI taxonomy): domain Eukaryota; kingdom Viridiplantae; phylum Streptophyta; class Magnoliopsida; order Poales; family Poaceae; genus Themeda; species Themeda triandra. The sequence goes on from JAENPR010000808.1 coordinate 218,045, forward strand.
CTGCTACGTTCCCCCCTGTGCACGACCTGTTATACCTTCTCACTTTCTCAAGTTATTAGCTGGCTGACAAGCCATGCCGGGGCCGCTCTCTAGGCTGGGCTTGTTGAACGGACAACCATAAATAATCACACTCTTGGTTTTTGGAAAAAAAAATAATCACATTCTTGTACCCGAAAGAATTAGTCCTCCTGGTCTTTTAGTTTTCAATTGAAATTTTTAACTTTCGCATGTTTGATTACCACCAAACACCGATTTTCTAGATTCAGAATAGTATTTTTCACAAAATTTGGAGCCAAGATGGGGCCCACCTTGGGTCTTCGCACGACACCCTAGTGGTGCCATGCACTTCCATACTCTACCATTTTCTCTCTTACAGTTTCGTCAATCTATGGTGCAAATGTGGTGGCTTGGTGTCGCCTGACACCATGCTTGGATGACAGAACCTCTCCTCCTCTCTATGAAATGTGAGGCTCCATGCTATAAATAGATGCACCACAAATCCTTCCAAGAAAATTTCATGTCTCAAAGCTCTATGAACTTTTAAGTTTTTTCAAGAGATTGTTTTGAGTTGGATTGGAAAAGAAAAAAGTAATATGTTATGTTGACTAGAAATGACCGAAATGAGATGAAATTTAAGTATAGAAATATTAGGTATAGATATAGATATATATCACACTCAGCTGGCATGGCATTTTCATCTATAATACAATGGTCAAACTACGATCCATGCACATTAATCAGTTACATGTTTTTGCAAGCGACTAGCGCTTCCAAATCATATAGCAGATTGATTTTATCTGCTGTCCAAATTTTTTAAAGAAACCATAAGAAAACAAATCCTAATCGATCTGTTTTTAGCTTACTCTATCATACAAGCGTGGATGAGTGCACTTCTTTTTCCCAAACAATTAGGACCAGGAAGTATTCCAGTACAACCGAGAGTGGAGTAATCTAAGAAGTGTAATACTAAAATACTAAATGGCATGGCCATACAATTTGTGCTAGTAAAATAATACTTCAGAGGATAGAACTGGTCAATTATTTGTGCTAGTGTTTAAAAAAATCAAGGGTATAAAGTCATGGGGTTGACGGTACTATTCACTAGATCAAATCCCTCAGTAATGCCAGCAGCCTCATTTGTATTAAGTTGCCATTGTAAGAAAGGATGAATGTTCAGTAGAACTGCAGCCAGAGCATGATTATGACAAAATTGTAAAAAGGGACAAATTTTTGAAAGGGGTTGAAATGTAACAAACATCATGCAGATCAATATGAAGTTTGAGGTGGATCATTACCTGCAGTGATTTGAAGCACTCTTTTCCCCAGCATGGCGCTGCAATTAGCCAAGACTAAAGAATTAGATGTAAGGAAAGGTAACAGACAAGAAGAGAGAACAGGGAAAAAAAAAAAGACAACGGTTTCCTTTTTTGGAATTAGAAAAGTGGTAAGTTTTCCATACCACTAACAGGTTTGGTACAATATGATAACAGCAATGGTTAATATAAGGTGACCTATCGCTGCAAAGTTTAGAAGCAGAAGTGATTCGTAGTAAAACTGGGGGCAGCAATAAGAAGGCCAGGCCATTGTCCCAAAGAGAGTAGTTTTTTTTTTTTTTTGAGAGAAACCGGGTTTGTATTTCATTCATAAATTTTGGTGATTACAACCCATTCTTTACAAGGACACCCTCGAAAGAAAAGAAAATACATTCTTGTCCTTGCAAACTCCTCCCGGTTTTCCTCGCCGCCGGCGACCCGAGCATTGAGCTTGAAGCCGACCTCCTCCTAGGCGAAGAAACACAACTTTTTGTTGCCGTCTTGAGCAGCATATCGTATCCGACATGCACTATGAACGCTGAACGGCCCAGCTGAAGAAGATGGACCTTGACCATCGCATCGTCAGGCAAATCTGACGCCCCGTAGATCAATAGAAAACCTAGTTCACTGGACGACGAGATACCATGAAGGGGAACTGAACCACCAAAGCAGGTGGGAACTGAAGACCAACCTGATTTCACCTCAAGTGGGTAAATAAACCTTCCAAAGTCATCACCGAAGAAGCGTGCATCAACGACGAAGACAAGAAAGGAACAAAAGACCCCAACGAGATCCGAAGCAAGCACCAGAACTCTAGATTTGGGGTATCCCCATCTCAGCAGCTCATCACTGGCACTAGAAGACTCACCAGTGCGGTGGAGAAGGAGCTAGAGCCTTATTCCACAGTTGCAGTGCCACCTCCACCCAATGAACACTGCCTGGATCCAGATGATCTATACTAGATCTATACAGCAGCAACCTCAATCCCCGTTCACCATCCTCTCCGGCACCAATCTGGCCACCAGAGAGAAAGGGGAACGAAGGAAATCGACGCTGGATGCAGGTCGCCCCTTTTTGTCGCCTCCGCTCAACTGTAGCTCTCGAAGGAGCGAGAAGAAACTGGCTGTTCTCTGAGTAAACTCCCAAAGAGAGTAGATAAACAGCCGAACAATTGGTGGCCCAAACCAAATGACAGCAATGAGCCCACAAGCCAATTAGGTTTCAGAGTTCTGTTATTCGACAACACCTCCTGTTGGGTTACAACTTACAACGGCTAATACATGCCGCACTCCAGACTCACAACACACCATGGGCCTATTGGGCCAAAGCGAACTCGACTAAGCCCAACACGCCTCCTTGCTTTACTGAGCCTCGCTTGGACAGTTACATGGGGAGCTTGTTGATCTTGCAGTGCTGGTAGTCCTTGTACTTCTTAGCCTTGTACTTGGCAGGGCTCTCGTCAGTGACCAGCGTCGGGTGCGGCCCGACGACGAGCTCCCCCGGCGGCTCCACGAACACCGGCCATGACATTCGCGTCTTCTCCTTGTTCACCGTCGTACGGTGCAGCACCGCCTTGTACGCTCCGTTGCTGAAAATCTACTCCATCGGTGCATGTTCAACGAGACATAAACAACAAACTCTGCACCGGTTAGAAGTGTGGGAGCGAGATTAGAACACACAAAAAAAAAGACACTTGCCTCGATCTGATCGCCGATGTGGACGATGAGCGCGTTCGGCACGTACTTGGCGTCGTACCACTGGCCATCCTTGAAGACCTGGAGGCCCTGCACCTCGTTGGGCACGAGGACGGTGAGCGTGCTCATGTCGGTGTGCGGCGTGACGCCGAGCGTGAGCTCCGGCTGCGGGCACGGCGGATAGAAGTTGATCTTCTGCAGGAACACCAGGCCGTCGCCGCCGAACGCCTCCGCCATGGCGCCCTCGTGGAGGCCGAGCCCCCGCGAGAGGTGCGCGAACAGGTCGCGCGTCAGGCGCTGCATGTGGCGGCAGTACTCCTCGTTGGCCTCCCTGTACCCGGCGACGGCCGCGCCGGGCCAGACAGCATGGTCCACCTTCTCCGGCGGCGCGACGACGTGGAAGAAGAAGTCGTTCCACGCCTTCTTGCCCTCGAGGTCCCTCTGCAGCTTGGTGCCGTAGCCCTCGAGCCTGCCGGACTTTGGGTCCATGGCGAGGCGCTCCTTCGCCTCCCGCGGCAGCGCGAAGAAGGCCCGCCCGACGCGCTGGAGCTCCGCCACCGCCACCGAGGGCACGCCGTGGTTCACCACCTGGAACAGCCCCCACTCCCTGGCGGCCGCGGCCACGCGCGCGCCGCACCCGGGCTCCGATATGTCGATCACCGGCGCATCCGGCGCGGCGGCGCCGCGGTACGTGGTCGCGCCCGGCTGGTCATGCTCCGACCGCACGAACTCCGGCGGCAGCGCGCCCAGCGACGCCGCCAGCTCCTGCACACTCTGGTGCATCTCCAACGCCATCGCTGCCGTGAACGCAGACGCCAGGGAAGAGCACTGAATTTATAGTGTGCTGCCGTGAACACGGACACGAGTGAGTGGCACAGACGCGGTGCGGATTGTGTGTTTGGTTGGTGGCTTGGTGCCTCTGGGATTGGGAACGTGGCTACTACCTAACCTGCCACGCTGGTCAAGGAACCAGAGAGACCTGGGAGCGAGCGAGCCGCCAAGAAAGGGCGTCGCGGATGGTCTGTTTCTGCCTTTCTGGTTGAGCATGCCTTCTGGTTGTGGCCCGGCCGTGCGATACACCTACCAGAAATTCGTTTGTGTTCGCTCGGACATGTCACGAACTTCAGCCGTATAATTCTAATTTTAGTCTGCTTTTATTTAGGGGAATGATATACATCACCGGAATGCTATACATCACCCATGTCATTTATTTAGATTTTACGAATTTCTCATAGAGTATTTAGATTACCTCAACTTGACTCGACTTGGTTCGTTTATTTTTTTCTAACGAGCTGAGCAAACATTTTAGCTCGTTAAGTTAATAAGCTAACTCAAGATAGCTCACAAGCTAGTTTGTGAGCTAAACAAGAGAAGTGTCCCCCAAACCATTTTGGTGGAGCATTTGGCAAAAACAGGTTCTGGTAGATAAAAATGGTAAAATGACCAATAATATCCTCTTTTTACTTTATTTTTCACTCCCTATTTCTTGACCTTCTTCCTTACCTATTTGATACTTCCCCCTTGGCCCGCGCTCTATCTCGTCCCTCATCCCCCACTTGATCTCGTGTCCCACACCCGCCTATTCGCTTGGTGTGCTTATGAGACTCTGCGCCCTATGTCCCTAGCGACTCTATATGCTTGGTGGCCCCAACGAGTCCATACCCGTCCCCACCCTGCGAGGCACGCCACAACGAGTTTGCCTTACCCTCAACATCATTGCTCCACGCGCTTTGGCAGCCTAGCTAGATGTCCCCTTCCTACATCGGCCTAGGGGAAGTCAGGAAAAAGATACTCCAATTTCACCGGCAGTTCCTTGCGCGTGAGAGCGTGATTTGTGAAGTTTCACGCCAAAGCTAGTGCCAAAAGACCAATTTGCTAGTTGAAGGTGGAAAACAACTTCAAAAACTTGTTTCACAAACCATTGGAAACATGTCTGTAATATTGATAGCTAAAAATCTAGTTACCCAACCGTTTATAGCAAGTTACACTCGATTCAACGACCTATTATCGTAAGTTAGTAATCATGCACGTGCGCGGCAAGGCCACGATTAACCGTGACCTTGTCACCGCGGCGGACGCCATCGCCCGCCACGGTAAGCCGTTTTTTCCCGCTGCGGTTACCCATGTTGTAGAAGTTTCTACCAGTTATGAAGTTTAACCTTAAACAAGAAATGAGGTTCAGCTTGTGTTCAACAAACTTTGTTTGAGAAGTCAAGTCTAAATCAATCTCTAACCTTGTTAAAGAGAAGTCACGGTTTGAAATGTTGCTGCTGGTTTTTGAGGCTTAGAAATATTCTGTTTAGAAATTATTAGTCGCTATAATGATTGGCATTGCCGTGATCTCTAAAATTTGCTAAAAAACTTGAATTGGTCCAAAAATAAAAAGTGAAGCTCATTCATTGGAGAAGGCAATGCCAATAGTTGGGATCAATTTGACGAAGTTTGGCCATCCGATTCCAAGAAACCAAGCTTCATTTTCTATGGTCGTTAACTCATTGACAATGTCAACTTTGATCTTAATTATCTCTTAATCCTGGGCGCCTTAGCAAAAGTTGTAGAATGGGCCGAGGTGAGCAAATCTTGTTTTCATCCCATGTCCAAAAAAGCCCAAAAAACAGTCCAAACCTGCGTTTTAAGATGGCACACAGAATTCCTGTGTGGCCGCCATGCACTTTGCCGCGTGTCAGCTCCTTGCGATGTGGATGCCGTATATGGAAAAAGAAAAACATGGCCGTTTGTTGGTTAATAATGGCCATGCACGTGAGCTGTTTGTTACTTTGTGAAGTTTGGGTTCACGATGATGCCCACGGTTAATTAGCTAGGCAGCCCAATAAAGCCCCAAACACATGCATGCATGGTTTTTGCTTCCTTACTTCTTGCGACAACATTCTCGAACGGTACGGTATATCTCTTTTGATTTAATTTGATGCCTTCTCAAATTAAAACAGATTAACATTGTAGTGGCCCACGCCAGATATAAAGGATGTGTCTGGAATTTGACGTCACCAAGTTTAAAAGGAATCTCATATTTCTTAAGAAAAAATGGAGAGGAGAAAAGGTTGAGGATCCATAATACCTTGTATTTTGGTATAAACTTTGAACATTGGATTACCAAATTATAAAGGATATGATTCTAGATGAACAAACATTATAAAAGACAATATTCACATGCATATCTACCACTAGTGTCTATTACCAACCTAGAGATGATAATCTGGATGGATTATTAATTCGTTGTCAACTACAGGGAGATTAATTAGTCGCTGCAAAGAGAGGATCTGTTGTTTGATCACCCTTGTGACCTTGTCACAAGTGCAGTGATGTGTGATGCTGAGAGCTTGGTACTGTATTGTTCAGTTGCTGACTACTTCCTGCAAATACTGTTGCAGGCGCCGCTACTGCTTTTTTTTGTCGCCTTCTGTAATTTCAGTTATTTGACCTAACAATTTGTATGCCTGTCTCCGTACCCTCCGCTTGTAGCTAGCTTGCTACACTAGATTCTAACCAACGCATGGCGGTGGCTTAGCTCGTTGACATTCCTTTTGATCGATTGGGTTTGGTAATAAGCTAATAACTAAAAAATCACCAGCAAAATTTCCAAATACCCTAGCTATCTGCTGATGTACGTATCTGCTGGAGCGATCGATCGAGGTAGCCAATAATGTGAAATTGGCACGTCGACAACTACGTACATAACTAGTAGGTTCATCTGGAGAACAACCAATCCGCGCGTGGCCGAGATTCCATCTATACTCCCTCTATCCAAAAATAATGATGTTATAGGATGCGTGCTGATCAAATTTATAGAAAGTATGTGCAAGAGTTATTCAAAGTCAAAATAAATTTATTATAAAATATATTTAATGATATATTTAATGGTACTAATTATACATTATAGATATTAATATTCTTTTACATATAATTGATCAAAATTTAAAGATATTGACTTTATGGGGAAGCGAAAATGACCATGCAGGCGATTGATGCCACGTGACGCTGATAGGCTCGCCTTCTCGTTAGAGCATCTCCTAGCAAATAACTAGCATTGTCGTTTCTGCATGCAAAGAATCCTAGTGTAAGAAAAGCTAAGCAGATTTCTTGCAAAGTAAGAAGATTATTAATCATACTAGTATATATGTTTTCCTGCAGCCTTAGCTACAGTGATTCGAGCTACAGTCCTACAGTGCACTGGCCGCTACAGTAACGGGTTCCAGCGCTACAGTACGGGTTGGTTACACTGTTTCTTAACGGTTTTTTACTGTTTCATACCGGGGGTTGCACTGTTTCTTAACGGGTCCGTTACTGTTTCATAACGGGTTACACTGTTTCTTAACGGGTCCGTTACTGTTTCATAACGGGTTACACTGTTTCTTAGCGGGTCCAATAGTGTTCCATAACGGGTTTGTTACTGTTCTTTTTTTGTTTTCTCTCTTTAGTTAGATTGTGTGGTTTCTTCGCGCGGGGTTACCATCTAGTTTACTATCACTTGCAGTGACGATACGATCTATCATCCTGTGCACGTAACTGACGTACGTACTTCGTGACCTGCCTAGTAAGCTCCGATCCCTACCATATATTCGAACCAAGAAACGACAAGACTGAGCTATGCTACCTACGCATGGGATTGGATGGGCGATGCTGTTGTTTTACTAGCCAGATGAAGTATGCATGGCTCTAGTCTCCTCTCCATTCGCGCCGGTACTTCTCAAATTTAGGCAAGTTTAGAGTAAATAATATTCATATTTATGACTTCAATTTGAAAAATATATTTCATATAATTGATCTAATAAAACTTTATTTGTACTCCCTCTGTCCAGTATTTAAGACGTTCTAGCACTCTATCCAAGTGACCAAATTCAAAGGTTCATCAATGCATATAGATACAACACCTATCCTGCACTTCATTTAAAGCTAAAACGTCAAGAAAAGTAGGACAGAGGGAGTATCATACATAATGTTAATATTTTTTATAAAACTTTTATGAAACGCAAAAGCTTTTGATTTCTAAACCGAGAATCACATTTTTTCTATGGAGGGAGTATACATATGCCCCACCGACGAATGGGCCTGTGGACGGATGGGCCTGTGGACAAATGGTAGGACTGTCCAGTGGGACACTACCCACCAGGGTTCAGAATCGCATCTTTATCGCACCTTTTCCTGGGATTAGGAAAAAGACAACAACAGAGTCCTATCTTACTATTACTAATTGGAGGCTCCAACGGAGGCTCCACGTTAATTCTAACAAGATACGCTAGAAAAAAAGATAAATTCTAGAAATTCTCATGTTAATCAGAAACATCTGGCCATCAAACTATTAATCGGAGCAATCTATAACTGTCGGATCTAATTTAACTTTTAAACAAAATTATCCACCACTACCGTTATTGTATATATATATAAAGATAATAATAGTAAAACAACGAATTAAAATCTTTGTGTGCCAATTCTATCGAGAGGCACCAAATTCGTCGCCTTCCTCTGAGACCGGCGGCGGCCCTGCTTCCTGCTCCGCGTGGCCGGCGGCGAGCCCTCCTCCCTCCCAGACCCCCAGGCAACGACGACCACTCCTACCTCTCCTTGAGGAAGCAACGAGCCCTATCGAGATGCACAAAATTCGTCGGCTTCTCCTAAGCCCGGCGGTGGCCGACCTTCCTGCTCCATGTGGCCGGCGGCAAGCCCTCCTCCCTCCGAGTCCCAAGCAACGATGGCCAGTCCTACCTTCTGGAGGAAGCAACGAGCCCCTTCATCTCTTGGTACAAAGATCTCTGATCCCACTCTTAGAGCATCTCCAAGGGCCCCTCCAAATGAGTTTTGCATTTGAGGTTATTTGCAAAATCTCAAAACAAAATGCAAAGCTTAAAAAGATGCCATCTCCAACGGATTTTGCAAAATTGACTTGGCATTACTTAAAGTGGACTCGGCAGCGAAAAAAATTATGGCCGATGGATCCTTGCTCACGCTGATGGATCTGGCCGGCCGCTGCTCGCCGGAGCCTTGCTCGCGCCGCGGGCGTCCATCTCCAGCGCGAGCACGAGGACGGGACGGCGCCGGCGGGGGCTGCAACTGCCGGCGGAGGAACCGGGGAGGCCGCCCGTGGACAAGAGTCTCCTCGCCGGCCGGCAGGAGCAGGATCGCCTCGCTCGTGGGGGAGCTTGTGGCCCGAAGGCACTTCCGCGCCCGCACCCCGGTGAAGAAGATGGCGCCCGCTCGCTCGTCTCATGGGCCCGCAGTGCCCGGGAGCTCCTCGAGGACTCCGGAAGCCGCGTCCTCCCTCCTCCCTCCTCGCGTCGGTGGCCGTCCCGGCAGTCGCGCGCCCCGGATGGCCGCGCCGGTGGGCGGGCATGGGCCGCCAGAGCCCTCCATCTCGCGCGCCACGCTGGTCCTCGGCGACGTAGTCGGGATCGAGACGGAGGAGGGGGAATAGGGCGCGAGAGAGCGCAGGTGTCCCGAATGCCAAGTCGAGCGGGACTCTGCATAAATGCAAAACCGAGCCTCTCAAATGCAAAGTTTGCACAAATACAAAAGTCATATGCAAAACCGTTGGAGCCCTCTTTTTGAGGTTTTTTTGCAAATTCTCAAATGCAAAACTCATTTGGTGAGGCCCTTGGAGATGCTCTTACACCAGAAATAGTTCTCCGTTCCCAGCTTTTGCAACCGAAGTAGTTTTGTATCTGCCAGCTGCGCGCTTCACCGTGTTGGCATGAAGCATGAACATCACGTTACCTTGGTAAGCAATGCAAAGTCCCTACTACCCTCATATCAATTTGATTGTTATCTATTATTATTGCCAATGATATTTTAGGCTAACCCATGAGGACTAATATTTTGTTAATATATTAAGCAAGGTTTAACTAATATTTTATTAATAATTAACCAAACCTTAAGATTATTTCTATTAATTAACAAATAGTCCTTCAATATTTTATTTGATGTGGCTAGAAATTTTTTTGACTGGTATTTTAAGAAAATTTTTAATTGTAACAAGTTGAAAACAAGATAAATGCTAGAAACCTCACATTAATTACAAACATCTAGCAGTCAAATCTATATGCTCTCCCAATTTTAATTAATAGTTAGATCAATTTGATTTTGTATGTAAAAGGTTACCCACACCACTGCCATTATTTTATCAATAAAAAGAAGAAAAGACTGAGGACACATGGTTTTTACCATAACCATTGTGTGGACCTTTGTGTGATGAGTGATTGTCAACATGCCAACACAAGGCGTGTGTGTGTTCTTACTAACCGATGGCACGCGGACACGTGTCAAACAATGGTGTCTCTTGGCTCATGTTGTCTGCAGGTGTCGAGCTCGGAGACGGTGGTCGACGGTCGGTGAAGATCAAGTAGGTTGTGCCGTGCTGACGGACCGGGTGCGGTGAAGGGCGGACGTGAGGCTTGGATCGAGGGACCTGAGGACCGGGTGGCTAGCCATGGTGGCTGACAGCTGGGACATCGACGAGCGCAAGTGTACATGGTGGGGGACGCGTACGGGCTACGCTACTCGCGGAGGGTTTGGTGGTTTCGCCTCAAAACCATCGGCGGTGGGTTTCCCTGGTTTGCGCCTCAAAACCGGGGGCGGAGGTCCCGATGCGGACGGACGACACGTGGCGGCATCGGGGAGATTGCTTGGAAGCAAGGCTACCGGTGAGGAGGCGCGGTGGTCGTCGGATCAAGTGAAGCCTGAGTTGGACCCTTGTGCCCCTGGCTAAGTGGTGTGGCTCTTCATGTATCCAAGGGCAAATAAGGAATGTAAAATAGACTTGCCCCTATAAATAAAGGATGAGGGTCTCCCTTTCCCCTCACCTCTTCCATTTTCCATTTCCTCATTTTAGGATTTCCCTTCCTCTAATTGCTGTGTGAGAGAGAGGTCTCGCAAATCTTTTGATTTGTACTCGAACCGAGTGTGTGGCAAGCGAGTGCCTAGTCTCGTTGTTTCCTCCGGGATTAAATCATGTGTCTCGTGATTCTTGAGTTGAATTTGTGATTTTCCCGAGATCCCTTTTTGCCTCTTGTGTTCCCAACTCGATTTCTTTGATTTGAGGACGTTTGAGATGATTTTTCTTGCTATGGATTGATCTAGGACGTGAGTGAAGTGATTCCACTGAAGGAATTTGTCTAACTCCTCACGAGATCGGAGATCCATGGTGTTTTTCCTCTAGGTGTGCTCAAGATCCACTTTTGGCGATTTTCATGATTTCTTCCTCCTCTCATTGAATTGAGCGATGATCTCCTGGAGATAGCTCCCCACCTGCATCGGGAACATGCCCGTGAAATTTGGTTCCAGTTGGTTTTGATTTGGAGGAGAAATCAAGTTTTGGGGACTTTTCTGTCTTTGTTCCCGCAAGAACCGACCGAGCCAACTTGCAAAACCGGCCAAGCCGACTTCAGCCGGCCAAGCGGACTTGGGTCCAAGGTAAACCGGCCCTCGGACTCTCCGGCCAAACCCGGCCAAGCCGGCCAGCGATCGGCCAAGCCTTCTAGGCCAAAAACCGGCTCAGCCGGCCAGACAGCCAGCCAGGCTGGCCGCAGCTGGCCAGAGTTGGCCAGGCTGAGTCTCCAAGCCGGCCAAGCCGACTTGAGTGCCCTCAGGGCTGTTTTGGTTGCGTTTTGTTCATCCGGTCTCCGTTTCGCGCACTGTTTGGTACTCCGGTTGTCTGTTTTCGTGTAGGTCGTTTCGGTGCAGTGCTGTTTTCCGCTGACCGCACTCTGGAGCTTTGCTGTCTCATTTCTCCTCGATAGAAGTTGAGATTTGCGTTTGCATCGATTCGATCAAGTAGTGATCCGCTGTGTTCCTAGGGAACATCCACCTGTCTCCAAGGTCGTGATCACTACTGCGTTGTGTTTCGGTTCTTGGTGTGTGAATCTGGGACATAGGCTCTGGATTTCGAAAGAAATTTTTGAAGCTCCCATTCACCCCCCCTCTGGTCGCCGTTTTCGGTCCTTCAATTGGTATCAGAGCCGGTTAAGGATCACTTCACCTTAATCGGTCCGTGATCCCCGAAGGCGACATTATGGAGAACCATGGGCTTGGCAAGCCACCGCACTTCGATGGCGAGAACTATCCCTATTGGAAGATACTCATGTCGGTGCATCTCCAAGGGATTGATTCGTGTGTATGGGAGATCTGTGAGAATGCGAACTACGTGGTACTTGCTGCCCGTGTTAACCAAGCACAGATCGACCAACACAAGGCGAACAACACTGCCAGAACTGTTTTGTTCTCTGCTCTTTCTATGGAGGAATTTGAGCGTGTTTCTGATTGTGCTACTGCTCGAGAGATCTAGTCTAAACTGCAGAGCTATCATGAGGGTACTGCCCATGTCAAGACCAGACTCTATGAGACACACAAGCGAGAGTATGAGAATTTTGTTCAAACCAATGGTGAATCTATTGATTCTTTGTTCACTCGCTTTCAAACCATCGTGAACAAGATGAGGACAAACAACCCTCAGATGCCCTATGATGATCATCAGAGAGCCCTTAAGCTTCTATATGCTCTTGATCGGAGGGTTTTGTAACACCTCTTGTGTTAAGCACTAATTAATTATCTCTAAGCATGTCATCATCTGCATAAGCATCATTTGCGTGATTTGATTGGAATGAATTGCTGTGCTAGTATAGGTTTGACTAGAAGTGCTAGATAGGTTGCTTGTTTGAATTTGGTGCTTTGGGAAGAAATGTGTAGAAAAATATTTCATGAAAACTTTGTGTTTTGACCAATTTGTGAAAATGGGTTTAAGGGCTTCAAAATGGTTAAAAACAGCCTTAGGGGGATTTTAAAAGTATTATTTTTCAACTTATTTTCAAAATAATTTTAGATCTTTAAATCTAGGCTGAATTAGCCAAAGTGATATATGAATGAAATATTCATCTTCCAATTTGGAGAAACTTTCATGTTGAAAGTTTTGTCTAATTCGAAATTGTTTGAGAGTTATGGGTATTTAAAATTCAAATTCAATTCGAGCGACGTGGCGAGTTCTGGTTGGCTGGATCCGGTGTTCCGTGTTCTGCCACCCGGATCTTCTGTGGCTGGCCACACACCAGGCCAAATGGATCCGCCTGCGCCGCTCTCGCACGCCAGCCCGCCACGCGCCCCCGCAGGGCCCGCCTGGCAGTGGCGGTGGCCGCCACAACGGCGCCACGCGCCGCGCCCGCGGGGCTTACCCGAACGGGAAGGGAATAGGACCCCCGTCCCGTCCCATTAACCGCGCCGTCCACCTCTTCTTCCTCCTCCCGTTCCCGTCTCGCCGTTCCGCCATGGCCGCCACCTTCGCCGCCGCATAGCTCGCCATTCCACCGGCCAAACTCGACGAAAAGGGCAGCAAACGACTCGCCGCCCTCGACTTCACCGTCTTCGACCTTTCTTTGCTTCGCCTCGGTGAGAACCGAGCCGCATTGGCTCTCTCTTCTCGCACACGGCCGCCGCCGCCATTGGTGCCATTGAGCTCGTGTCGCCCCCTTTCTCTTCTTTCTCCCGCGCGTTCTTGCGTGCCTTCGAGCTGCATTAGCGCGTAGCACTTAGGGCAAGCTCGGGGTGGAGCGTGGAGCTGCGGAGCGCAGCCCGTGCGCCGCGCCGGCGAACTCAACGCCGCCGCTCCGGTGAGGCAAAACCGCCACATGCACCGTCGTCCGCTCTCGTTTTTGGGCTTTGCTCGTTCGTTAGGATGGGGCGAAGCCCGTAGGTGTGAAGATGGTCGCCGCCGAGGCCCCGACGGTCTTCCCACCGTCGAGCGCCGCCATGCGCGTCACCGCCGTCGATTCCAGCCACTAGGGCCCGCTTGGATAGGGTCACTGGGTGCGCCGCGAGGCTAGGAACGTGTAGGCGCCATTAGATTGGCCGGGGAGCCACCGCCGGCGAGGGCGCCGTGAGCGCCACCGTCGCCCGACGCCGCGGGCGACATGACAAGTGGGGCCCGGCCGTCAGTTGGCCCAGCCCACGAGCGAGGTCGGGGTGCACGGGGCTGGGTACGCCTAGCGCGCCAGATCCAGTCTGGGTACACCTCGAGGTGCACCTAGCAATTTGGATCTATTTTCTGGAAATGAAAAATAGGTTTCAGATTTAGTTTTAATCTTGGGAAATTCATATCTCCCTCATTTTTAGCCCAAATGAGATGGATCAAGTTGGGTTATTTTTCTTATGGGATGAACTATGCTAGGAAATTATGAGATGCCAGATTTGGCATACTTTTATGTACTGTTTTATTTAATTTTGGAAAATGCATTTATCTTATAAAATTCATAAGTAATTCTCAGAGGCTCAGAAAAATGTGAGGTTTGTTTTGTTGGCTTAGTTAGACTATGCTTTGTCTCTGTGAGGTATAAGTTTGACTTGTGCAGTGGAGTTTTTGAGAGTTGTAGGACAAGTGCATTGGTTGGCACTTTGCAAGATTAATTCATAGATAATTATTGGTGAATGCTATGGCCATGAAACTTCTTGTGATGTGCTTATATGCTGTTTGGAAGGTCCACATGCCATTGGTGCTGATGTTGGACTACTTTGGTAATACAAAGTATTTTCTGGACCATGCATGGCAGCTAGCTTGTGAATTTTGTGTAGGCTGGTACACTTGGAGTTTTGAGGTGAAATTTCTGTGGTAGCCTAGTTTAGCTATGAGTGTGCTGCTCTAATTTTTGTAGAATTTTAGGAGTAGCAGAGGTAGGACTTGCTGTAGAAGCATAGTGTTTCACGTCGGTTTCCGACGGGATTGCAAGAGGGGATGGTTGATGCTGATGGCTAGGTTAAGGTGTTGTTATGAGTAAATTATCGTGGTGTTTCCATTCTATTGTTAAGCATATACATCATGACATCATTGTTATACAACTTCACTTCATTCGCACGTTATTTATATAATTGCATCGCATCATACAGGATCGCAGGAGGCCAACAACCAAGCAGTTCCCGAGGAGCTGAACGTGGAGGAGCAGCAGGAGCAGGAGCTGCAGGCGACAGTCGCCGGAGAGGAGCCAGAAGCTGATCTGCCCTAGTGTCCTAACCACGTCCCTAGCTCCTTCATCAAAGGCAAGCCCCGGAGCATATTCTCCTATGGTTTGCAAATATTTAATTGAGTCCTTTTACTATCTATGATGCATTTACGTTATAGGAGTTGCTCGAAAACATAGTTGCATTAGGACTACTTACCACAAAAGTTATCCTATGGTAGGTGCAGGGCTACGTAGAGCTTAGGCCTGCTACTTAATCGGTAGAAGACAGATGATCGACCATCATCTGAGCGGATAGGTGGTTACTATCCCTTGGATTGAGATTGGTGTAGGTTGGTAGTGAACATAACCATGTGGCCATGCTCAATCACCTCTTAAAGAAATATGGCTTCGTACGTCCTCGATCATGTTGAATGCCGCCTCACAGATAGCTGGAAGGGCCCGGGTGCCCAACCGCGAAGCCAAGAATCTACTTGGGCCGGGTTTCAACCGCCAGGTATCCATGCCGGCGATGGGGGTGGGGTAAACAAGGGCCCGGTTCGTGAGACCTTAAGATGGGGCGGTGTCATTTGATGGGCACGCTTACCTGTTGGCTGCCGGGAGTTTCCTTGGTCATGGTGATGAGCCGTTGATCCCGCGTCCTTTCCCGAGTAGATCATGGTGACTAAGGCTGCTTTCGAGGAGCATGCCTGGTTTATGTGAGGAATACCCCCTCAGCTGAGTAGTAATCGATTATAATCGCCATCGTTCCTGGACAGTGAACACTTGAGAGAGACAGCGATATGGTCGCAAACAATAATTGCTTGTACGAGGTGGTTATGTTCAATTCATGCTGGTTAATGATTACTCAATCAATGCGATACATGATATATGTTGATTGCTCTACCAATATTGAAGTAGTGTAGGTGCTAACATAACTGGTAGGCCCAACTTAATTGGATAAGCTAGAGAGTCCTTTTATCACTAAATGACTATTTAATAAGCTCATCCTTTTGGCAAAGAAAATGTCAGCTACCCCACATAAAGCCTGACATCCACCAAAGAGTCTTTTCCTTATTTTCTTTTTGTCGGGTAAGTCTTGTTGAGTACCAAGTACTCAGGGTGCAATTCCCAATGTTGTTGCAGATGGTGAGATGTTCTACGGCTATTGCCCGACATGCTTCCATCCATTTGTTGGAGATGAGTAGATCGTGGGCACGATCATTCCTTCCTCGTATCTTTTCTTTGTAGTGGATCTCGATGGAAATCGGCACTATTTGGAGAAAAACTTCATGGGTGTGTTTGAGAACAGAGTTTAAATTTGCTTCCGCACTTTGAATTTGAGAACTGGTTTGTAATAACTTAATTTGAGCACTTTTATGTAATAATTTGTGAACCTATTGTAATGATCTGTGATGGCATGTGTTGGAAAATGATCCAAGATGTGTGTGACGTTGGCGAAACCCTTCGTGGTTTCTAGACTACCGGGCTAGTGTAATTGCCGTTTACTGCTTAAGCTACTCACGTGGCTTGATTAGTGAACAGTAATTATGTTAGTTGGTCAGTTCTGTTACAGGTTTGGGAAGTAAAAGTCTTGGCGATCATCGAATCGCCCAGCTACAAGACTCTCACTGTGGATGAGCTGTTCAGCAAGCTCAAGTCCACCGAGATTGACCACCAGACGCAGGCGAGGATCAGAAATCCGTCTGCCCCTACCATGGCTTTGATCCCATGTACAGGAGGTTCAAGTTCTTCAGCTAACCCTTCACAGTTACCTCTTGCTTTGTCGTCTTTGGTCTCAGCTACAGAGGAGCAGATGGAGGCCTTTGGGGACGACGAGCTCACTTTGGTGATTAGCCGGTTCTCACGGTTTCACAACAACCGTTTGAATCGCCGGCGTGGTATCACCAAGCCAGGCTGCTTCGGGTGTGGAGATCCCGACCACTACATCGCCAACTGCCCCAAGGCCGACAAGAACTCCGACAACAAGAACGACTATGGCAAGCGCAAGGACAAGCACGAGTCCTCCGCACCCAAGTACAAGTACAAGTACAAGGGAGGATTCGACAAGGAGGCTGTCAAGAAGAAGTACCTGGAGAGGCAAGAGGCGAAGCAGCGGCCTTCCTCGCATCCCTCAGCGATCTCGACGACGACTCCGACAGCGGCTCACCCCCAAGCGATGATGAAGCCAAGCGAAAGGTCGAGAACAGGTTCAACGGGTTGTGCTTCTTCGCTGACTCCAAGCTTGGAGGCTACTGCACCATGGCGCTCGACGAGTCCACCCCAAGCATTGAGAAGAACGACGACACCGAGCCTAAGGTAGAACAAAATCTCGAGTCCCTTGCTGCTGAGGTTGATAACTTGACTACCACTATGCTTAGTCAAGATGCTTTGCTTAAGCGTGCTGCTCGTGAGAGAAAAGAGTTCAAGGCTAAGTGAGAGCTTGCTGTCAAAGAGCTAGAGTCTGTTAGGGAGTCTGTGCACATCTCTGTTGAGTCTGAGTGTGATGCTTGTGCCATTCATATGGCAAACTTAGCTGATGTGCAGTACAAGTACGTTGCTTTGGTAGATGAGTTTGATGAGGTTAAGGCTAGGTCTGTCTCTGTGAATCCTTGCAAATCTTGTGATGGTTTGAAGTCTGAGCTAGATGAGAAAATTGCTAGGATTGCTTTACTTGAGAAGTCTAGCCTTGTTACTAGATGTGCTTGTTGTGAGGCTTTGGAGCTAGAATTGGACTCTTGTAGGCATGACAAGAAAAGGGCCGAAGAAGAAATCACAAATCTTCGGTCCATGCTCAGTTGGTTGTCTTGCAGTGAACTGCAGCTTGGCATGATGATGAGTCAGTTCAAGAGGGGAACCGACACAACGGGATTAGGCTTTGCTACGGTGGGAAGGGTGAAAATGTTTTTGGTAAGGTTGGTGAACACGGTGGTATGAGTGTATCGAGAAATCCACCAAGCCTTCCACTACTCCCAAGTTGATCAAAATCACTCCACCTCGGCCTAACAAGCCCAATGTGAAAGATGGTGTGTTTGAGGAACCTCCCAAAGCTTCACCTCCAAAGCAAGTGTGGACTCCAAAACCAAACCACCTAAGGAACCCACTTGACACACTTCCCGACATCTCTATTAAACCCCCTCCAAAGAACAAGCAAACCCAAAGAGTGACCCATACCCATGAGAGAGTGAGTCAACCACAACCCAAGAGAGAGGTGTATCACGTGATTATTGTCACCATGATGGTCACTTGTTTGAGTTCGCTTTCGAGAGGAAGAGAGATGAGCGGCATGAGTATGAGATTTTCCATAACTCTACTCATGGTGTGTTTGCTCCACGTTTCGAGGCACAGTGCTAGGCCAAGAGGTGCAACACCTCAAGGACCTAGGCCTCAAGGTGTGAGACCACGAGGTGGTCGTGCCCGGCGGGGTTCAGGTTTTGCTTATGACTTTGGATCTCGTGACCGTGGCTTTCAGTCTTACAGGATGAGCGGACCACGTTTTTCTCGTCGTGGTGATCGCTCTACTCAGTTAGGACATGGAATGTATGGTGTTTTTGATGATACTTCTCATGGGCAAATAAGTCAACCCTGGTTCCCTTCTCATTTTGCTAACCCCAGTGTTGGACCATTTGCACATCCCATGTCTTATTGCTGATGCAAAGTGTGGGGTGGAGAGCATGTGCTTGATGTAACTTGATCTTTTGGTGTGATCAAGTGTTGATGGCTCTCTACACCTATTTTGTTTGCCTTTAAGAGGCATGTGTTATATTGTGGTGACTACTTACACTTTGTGCGCTATCTTATACACTCATACCTTGTTCTTTAAAGCTTTCTTACTTGTGATATGAGTTTGATTGGTTAGTTGCTCACTTGTATAGTTTTAGCATGTATTTTACTTGTTTCATGCTTTTATTTCTAGTCTAGCATGTTCTTTTCTGTGTATCATATGCCATGCTTGCTTTGTGTATATCTTGGTGGATTAGCCACTTTTTCATGTTGGTGTGGGATCCTCATGAACATTTTGCCATGTTTTTATCATGTGCTTTAATGTGTATAGTTGGTATGATGTTCATTAGGTATCCTCTCTAATTGCTAGTTCTTGTATAGTTACATATATTTCTATGACATGTTTTGCTAGCTCGAGTCTTTAGTCTTTCTGACTAGTTTCATGTTACATGCTTTTATTTCCAAATTGATATCATCATTGTGCATCATAGCATGTGTTAGGATTGTGGTTGCTTTTGGGCTTGGTGTGTCTTGTCTCCAGTTGTTTTTCTCAGCTTTCATGGAGAAGGCATCCTATGAGCTGCGACTTGGAAAATTGCCCACGGTGAGTCTTTTCGGGTGTTTGGTTACGGGTGCTTCATTCGAGGAAAGGTAACTTAGACAAGTTCAAATCTAGATCTTCAGATGGCATGTTTCTTGGTTATGCAACTTATTCACATACTTATAGAGTAATTTAACCTTGAAACTAACCATGTCATGAAGACTTATGAAGTCATCTTCGACGAAACCACACCTTGTTTGGCTCCTGTTTTTCAATATGCAGGTGATCAGGAGATTGGCAAGAGCAGTTGTGTGGAGGAGGAGTAGGACGATGCTGATTGGGTTGATCCCAAACTCACTCCACTAGCTGCCCCAGTTGACCCTGCGATGACTACTTCTGTCGACGGCCCAAGTACTTCTTCCTCGACTTCATATGGGCCGAACGACCACTTTCATCAGCTTGCACCAACTGCACCTGAGGGAATGTTAGCTGCGCTTGAGGGGGAGGCGACTTCATCAAAGAAAGCACCTCGGCACATCTAGTAACGCCATCCCCCTGGGATCTTGTTCGGTAACACACAACCGATCTTGTGAGTTTTCACTTTTTGCTCTTGCTGCCTTTGTTGCTGACAAGTTTGCCCACTTGAGAGCGGAGTTGGGCGTTTGCTACCTTTTCTAGAGTAGGGTAGTTGTATCTTGATGTATAGTATGATCTTTGGCTTTAGTCTTTGCTTTTGTTTCTTTGGTTTTCATGTGTATCATACTGCATATCATCTTGTATCATATTACCTTTATTGAGCTTCATGACTATAGCAGTTTTTGATTACATTCATGCTCTTGCTAGTATGTCTTGTGTATGTCTCTTGGAGCTTGCGGCTTAGGCTTCTTCGATCACTTGTTACATGTTATGAGCTAAGCCTGTTTTCTAAATGTGAACCTGCTTTAATCTGGATGCAACTCGAAAATTGTTCACCTTTGAGATGGCAACTAGCATGTGTAGATTTTGTGAGAACCTCGTTGCTTTCATGTGTATGCTTGAGTTGCTATGTCTCATGTTTCTTGAGTCATTCACTTAGCTCGGATCTCTTGATAATCTTGTGCTAAAACTTGATGTCTAAGCTAAGAAATGATGAAAAGTTTTGAGTTGGATCTTTTACGTCCCACGGCAATGTCACGAGATTGCTTCTCATTCACTCGAGTGAGATGAACTTGGGCATTGTAGTGCTAGTCCACAACCACTCGTGACGAGACAGCTTCCCACTTGCACTAAGGGATGAACTCGGCGTGGTTGAAAAACATGATAAAAACAATCTTTTTGGCGGACAGTTTTGATCCTCTCGTGCACACATGTCTAAATGAACCCTTGTTAACTACTGTTTTAACTCTGATCAATGTTGTAGTTACAAGTGTTGTTAAGTGTATCTTTGAGACATGATGTGTGACCGTTATATGGGGTAGTTCATTCTTGTATACATGTGTTAGCACTTGTTTGATCTCCTGCTTATATGTGCTAGGTGCTATTCTTTTTGGTGAACACCCTTTATAAAATGCCCAACACCTGATCAAATGCTTATGTTTCATACTCCGTACCACTTGATCAGCTTGAGCATTGGTTTTGTCTTGTGCCATTTGCTATACACTTGCCATACTTGCTAGATCATCCATGTACTCAAATTGCTATACTTGTGAAACTCTGTCATTTTGCATTTCTTTCATGGCATGATTTGAGGGGGAGTTGCAGTCTCTTTTGATCCAATCTTGATAAGTGCATGTGCCAACAAGGGGGAGAAACATCCACAAACCCAGAGAGTTCATTTGTGAGTGTGCATCTGTCAAGGGGGAGTTGCACTCTGATTTGAGCTGTTTTTGCTAGATGTGTTGAGCCGTTGCCTCTTCGTGAGGGTCTAGCTGTTTTTCAGGTGCTCTTTGCTTTGCTAGTGGTGTTGAGCCTTTTGCCTCTTCTTGAGGGCTAGCTTTGGTTGTCTTGGTCGCGTCGAGCCGTTTGCCCATGTCTTTGGGGACCAAGTTGTGACTTTGCTTTGCTCATTACAAATGACTGTTTTACGCTTGTCTTTGGCTCTTGGTCATTTGGATGGGTTGTCTCTGGTTTGTGTTGGTGTTGAAAATGCACTCATCAAGGGGGAGATTGAGGACACATGGTTTTTACCATAACTATTGTGTGGACCTTTGTGTGATGAGTGATTGTCAACATGCCAACACAAGGCGTGTGTGTGTTCTTACTAACCGATGGCACACGGATACGTGTCAAACAATGGTGTCTCTTGGCTCATGTTGTCTGCAGGTGTCGAGCTCGGAGACGGTGGTCGACGGTCGGTGAAGATCAAGTAGGGCGTGCCGTGCTGACGGACCGGGTGCGGTGAAGGGCGGACGTGAGGCTTGGATCAAGGGACCTGAGGACCGGGTGGCCAGCCGTGGTGGCTGACAGCTGGGACATTGACGAGCGCAAGTGTACACGGCGGGGGACGCGTACGGGCTACGCTACTCGCGGAGGGTTTGGTGGTTTCGCCTCAAAACCATCAGCGGCGGGTTTCCCTGGTTTGCGCCTCAAAACTGGGGGCGGAGGTTCCGATGCGGACGGACGACACGTGGCGGCATCGGGGAGATTGCTTGGAAGCAAGGCTACCGGTGAGGAGGCGCGGTGGTCGTCGGATCAAGTGAAGCCTGAGTTGGACCCTTATGCCCCTGGCTAAGTGGTGTGGCTCTTCATGTATCCAAGGGTAAAGAAGGAATGTAAAATAGACTTGCCCCTATAAATAAAGGATGAGGGTCTCCCTTCCCCCTCACCTCTTCCATTTTCCATTTCCTCATTTTTAGGATTTCCCTTCCTCTAGTTGCCGCGTGAGAGAGAGGTATGCAAATCTTTTGATTTGTACTCGAACCAGTGTGTGGCAAGCAGAGCGCCTAGTCTCTGCTGTTTCCTCCGGGATTAAATCATGTGTCTGTGATTCTTGAGTTGAATTTGTGATTTTCCTGAGATCCCTTTTTGCCTCTTGTGTTCCCAACTCGATTTCTTTGATTTGAGGCCATTTGAGATGATTTTTCTTGCTATGGATTGATCTAGGACGTGAGTGAAGTGATTCCACCGAAGGAATTTGTCTAACTCCTCACGAGATCGGAGATCCATGGAGTTTTTCCTCTAGGTGTGCTCAAGATCCACTTTTGGAGATTTTCGTGATTTCTTCCTCCTCTCATCGAATTGAGCGATGATCTCCGAAGATAGCTCCCCAACCGCATCGGGAACATGCCCGTGAAATTTGGTTCCAGTTGGTTTTGATTTGGAGGAGAAATCAAGTTTTAGGGACTTTTCCCGTCTTTGTTCCCGCAAGAACCGGCCGGGCCGACTTGCAAAACCGGCCAAGCCGACTTGATCGGCCAAGCCGACTTGGGTCCAAGGTAAACCGGCCCTCTCGGACTCTCCCGGCCAAACCAGCCGCGATCGGCCAAGCCGGCTAGGCCAAAAACCGGCTCGGTCGGCCGGACGGCCCGGCCCGGCGCAGCGGCCGGCCGTAGTCGGACAAAGCCGAGTCTCCAAGCCGGCCAAGCCGACTTGAGTGCCCTAAGGGCTGTTTTAGTTGCATTTTGTTCATCCGGTCTCCGTTTCGCGCACTGTTTGGTACTCCGGTTGTCTGTTTTCGTGTAGGTCGTTTCCGTGCAGTGCTGTTTTCCGCTGACCGCACTCTGGAGCTTTGCTGTCTCACTTCTCCTCGATAGAAGTTGAGATTTGCGTTTGCATCGATTCGATCAAGTAGTGATCCGCTGTGTTCCTAGGGAACATCCACCCGTCTCCAGGGTCGTGATCACTACTGCGTTGTGTTTCGGTTCTTGGTGTGTGAATCTGGGACATAGGCTCTGGATTTCGAAAGAAATTTTTGAAGCTCCCATTCACCCCCCTGGTCGCCATTTTCGGTCCTTCAAAGACACATTATTTATCGCCTATACCACCAAAGTATTATTAGCCAAGTCAAATACAATTTATCTAAAGGGTGTCATATGTTCCTTCGTGTTTGGTGCCACCGCCAAGTTGTCCGCTCAAGTGGCATGAGTGAGGATGGCACAATTGGGTCCGAATGTTGCGCCTCCATCCACATCTTTCACCTCACCTGCATCCACATGAATTTTGCCATATTATCACCCTAGACTCTTTTTCTCCCAAATCCACACACGCCGCCGCCAATTTTCTCCTCTCCTGCCGCGCTCTGCTCTATCTCCCTCCCCTCCCCTCCCGATTCCAATCCGCCGCCGGTCCTCCGTCGCACTCGACCGCACGTCCACTCCGGTCCCCTCCCCAATCTAGTGCCAGCCACCGCAAATCCCCACGCCACGGTGACCCCGCCCTCAGAGCTCCCAGCGCCAAGCAGTGCCTTGCCCACCCCCAGAGCCCCCACACGCCCAGCCCTAGTTCCCCATGGTCTAGCGTCACCAGCGGATAGGGCGGCGGTCGGCGGCGGCTGACGCCTTGTTGGCTCCTCGCGCGGCAGCAGATCCAGCATGCCTGGCTGTGGAGGAGGTGGGCATAGGCACCACGGAAGCTGTAGGGGATTCGACCATGGAGGAGGTACCACCCTCGGGAGATCCCACGGATCTATGCTACTTCGTCCCGAAGCATGCACCCATTTTATAAATGTTACATTCATTCTCAGTGCTACTGGCCCCTAGAAGTACCACCCACATATAGCGGTCTCTACCCGAGATACGCACTTATGCCGCTCCTACCCCGGGGAAAGTACGCATCCATCCATTCATCCATCCACATATACATACGGTTCTACTCCTATTCGGGGTGAACATCTAGACATAATCATCGCAGATTTCTATTTGCCTACATAAAAGCTCCGGTTATTATCATTTCAAGTTATATGAATCCCGTTGCTAAAGTTTTGTTTCCGCAGGATTGGTTGCTCTAAAAAAAAGAGAGAAAAAAAGAAAAAAAAAGAAAAAAAAAAAGAGAAGAAGAAAGAAAGAGTAGCCAAGTCCTTCCATTCAAGAAGTTTCAAGGTTTTGAATAAAGGAGTCATGTTATCCCTAAAGGAGCAAGTGTAGAAGTAGATGCAAATGGTTGAGTACCCCTCATAATCATTTCCTTATCACCATCATCCACCATCACCTTATCATTCATTTCCTCATTCACATGCACATATGACTTTATTATTATTTTAGTTCCTATTGGATCCATGTCCGTGCAATATATGCAAGTGAGTTTGAGTGTCTCCCCACCTATGAGCTCCACATAAGCCGCACTTTCCACTATGCCTTAGTTCCATAAATACCACATATTCTTGAGAGAAGAGAGAAGGCATACACTACATGCCTTAGAGAGGATCCGTAAATACAAATGAGAGACTTGAAAGGTTCATACAAGGTCGAGTTTTATTTCAAACCTTGCAAAAACTCGGGATAATAGTTGATCAAAGAGCGAGAAACATGGCGCTTGACTTGACCGTTCTATCTTTCAACTACTCAAGACCCAAGGGTTACATAAGCCCCATGGTGAAAGGTAATATGAGTGAGTTTTGAGTCGAATAGTTCACTTAATCGGAGGAGAGTTCTTGTTTGAACGCATGTGTACTTGTGACGAGTGAAAGCATTGTTCGATCCATCCGAAGTCTATCTTTGCTCGGTGACGAGCAAAAGGTAAGCTTGGGGGAGTTTGTTGACGATCGTTAAGTATCAATTTTATACCCCCAGCAAGAGAAAGGACTAATATGAGTTCACCCGTAATTCCATGAGTTTTGGTGATTGTCTATTTAGTTATCGAGAAAAAGAACCAAAGAGGCCCACATGTCATGATTACATAGAGATAAAGACCGAGCGGGTAAAAATTGTATAATCTAGAAGACTCTAAGGCGGAAGCCGGGATCGGCCCGGCCCGGGAGTCGGCCGACTCCCCACCTCCACCAATCGTGGAGTCTCGTGGATCCCCGCCTCCACCGCCTTTGAGGATGAATAATTAGGCCTCGGGTGAAACCCTAATTCATTCAAGAGTTCATTCTCTCATCGAATTCGTAGAAGCCGAGCCACCATCTCAATTAGAGCTCCATAGTTTAGTAGCATAGCTACATAGGAATAGATCTAAACAGGGAATCAGCCTAGCTTGGAGTCCGGATCCTGACTTTGCTCTATTTGATTATATTCTCAATTATATTGTTCTTAGTTTGCTTTGATTATATGTTTAGCATAGTTGGACTAGAATTATGTTTATGCATAGATCGTATAGCGCTCGCTCATTAGATCGATGGGAGAGTGGTAAATATTGTGTAGGCGTGGTGCCTAGACCGTATTTATCTGCGATTGCACCCTATTGATTCGTGTGGTAGATCCGGAATGGAGTTGAGTCCTTTGTATTCCATCCCGTTGGTAGGTCTTAGTAGAACAACCTATTACATTGAAGTCATTGCTATGTCTCTTGTCTTCTCGGTAATATCACTATGCATAGATGTAACCTTTCCCGCCATGATTGCGGCCCCCATGTCCTCGTCGCGTCGAGCAAGGACGGCCGATGCGAGGGAAACGAGGACGATGAGCTTAATCGGTACACACTCTCATGTTTACTCGTCGTGTAGGACCTCTCGCTGCGGGGTGCGTGGAGATCCTTGCTCGAACCTCGCACCTATCGATTGAGGTCGGTGCATGCCGCTAATCATACAACATAGATACCGTTAGCATTTGTAATGTCATTGCAACATTGAAATTTCACTCTTGTTTGATTAAATGCCTATAAGAACATACTCGATGAACAATTTATTGATGTGCAGCTAGCTTTCTCCTAGCTTTACAAGTATATTTAATTCAAAGCCTAGGAAAAAATCAAGGACTGAATCAGTGGGTTAATGAAATTATTGGGTCTTACTTATCCTGAAGATTGTTTGTGCAGATTTTTGTGAAGACAGTTCTGATTACACGACAAGCTACATTCAAAAGTGTTGACAAGAGAAATACCTACTGGGCTACTGCATAAGTTAATTACACTATATTATTGATAGGATTGCGGATCCTACCAGGGATATTGCGAAGGCGATAGGGATGCGGTGCTGGTGAAGCTCGGGCGCGGCGCTGGGGCACCGTCACGAGTGGAGGAGGCGGCGCTAGGGTTTGGGGCGAACAGGGAGGAAGAGGAGGCGGCTAGGGTTTAGGGGGACTTCCCGATCTCCCAGCTCCCTAAAGGAAGCTGGAAACAAATTATGTTTCTGCTTAATTTGTCCACAAAGTGTCTTACAATATATATATATAACCTTCTAATGAAATTATCAAAGCACTCCCCGAACTATAATAATAATTTATAAATGACGACGATAATTCGGGCCCCGGGCCCAAGCCGATCGGTGGCCTCTAGCCACTTGCCGCCGGCCTCCTCCTTTCATACGTTCGCCGGTCATAACATCTCTCCCCGCGCGCAAACGGCTCGTCCTCGAGCGGAAGTCGGGAAAAAAAGACAGAAATCGTCGAGGAGCTCCCAAGTAGCATCTTCTTCGGGCATGCCGGTCCACCGGATGAGGACGCGCCACACGCCGCGCCGGCCGCTGGGCGCGCAGCCGCGAGCCGGAACGACAGGGCGCGCCCATCCCGCACGGGAGGTAGGACTCCGGCGCGTAGGAGTGTCGCCGATGTCTTTGCTTGAGGAGGCCAACATGGAAGACGTCGTGGATGCGAGCGCCCGCCGGAAGCCGTAGACGGTAGGCGACCCGACCGATGCGCTCCAAGATGAGGAACGGACCGGCCCGGCGAGGACCAAGCTTGCGCCGGCGCGTGGGTCTAGGGGCTGCGTCGTGCGGTGAAGAAGGCGCAGCCGGACCCACGACCCGACGGCCGAACTCCACGTCGCGGTGGTTGGCGTCGTAATACTTCTTCGAGAGCCGTTGCGCCGGAGGAGGCGCTCACGGACCTCGGCGAGCATCTCATCACGGCTGCGGAGGAGGGAGTCGGCCGCCTCGGTGTCAGCCGAGCCCGGCCGATACGGCAGGATCGGTGGAGGAGGCCGCCCATAGACGACCTCGAAGGGCGTGGCGCGAAGGGTGGTGTGGAAGGACGTGTTGTAGCAATACTCCGCCCACGAGCCGATCCCACCCAAGCGCGAGGACGATCACTTGTCACACAGCGAAGATACATGGCAATCACCTTGTTGACCACTTCGGACTGCCTGTCCATCTGGGGATGGAACGCCGTGCTCATGCGGAGCTGGACGCCCGCTCGCTGGAAGAGGTCGCGCCATACGCGTCCCGTGAACACGGGGTCCCGATCACTTACGATGGACTGCGGGAACCCGTGTAGACGCACGATGCCGTCGAAGAAGGCCCGAGCGACGGACGTGGCGGTGTAGGGGTGGCCGAGCGCGATGAAGTGCGCGTACTTGGAGAAGCGGTCGACGACGGTGAGGATGACCGACTTCCCCGCCACCTTGGGTAGCCCTTCGATGAAATCTAGGGAGATATCCGCCCACACCTGGGACGGCACCTCCAGGGGCTGCAACAGGCCTGCCGGCGTAGAGTGGACGTCTTGTTCCCCGACACGTGGTGCAGGAGCGCACCAAGTCCCGCATGAGGGCCTTGTCGCGCGGGATGTAGAACTCGCCGCGAAGACGGTGTAGGGACTTCGCACGCCCTCATGCCCCGCGAGTGCGCGAGCAGGAGCACCGGGTGACGAAGGTCCTCGTGGTCGGGCACGAAGATGCGGGACCCGTGGAGCAGCAGCCCCGCGTCGAGGCGCCACGGGTCGGCGAGCGCCATCCCGGAGCCGTCGTAGGAGGCGCTGGCCGTCGGCAGTCGACGCCGTGGCGCGCCTGATGTCGTCCAGGACCGCGAACGACGGGCCCGAGATGGCCGCCGTCGCACCGGGCGCAGCCGCCTCGTCGTCACCATCGCGGCGGGAGAGAGCATCGGCCACGGTATTGAGGCGGCCTGGTCGATATTCCACTGTGAAGTCGAAGCCGAAGAGCTTGCTAATCCATTGATGCTGAGGCACGGTAGACAAGCGCTGGTCAAGCAAAAATTTGAGGCTATAATGATCAGTGCAAACCAGGAAGGGGCGCCCCCAGAGATATGGGCGCCAATGACGAACAGCCTGCACCAAGCCAATCAACTCGCGTTCGTAGGCAGCGAGTTTGGCGTGCCGCGCCGCGAACGGGCGGCTGAAGTAGGCGAGGGGGCCGGCGCCCTGGTGGAGGACGGCGCCGAACCCCGCGCCTGACGCGTCGCAGTCGACCACGAAGGTCTCGTCGAAATCCGGCATCTGGAGAACCGGACCCGTGGTGAGGGCGCGCTTGAGCGCCTCGAACGCCGTCGTCGCGTCGTCATCCCACAGGAACGCGTCTCGCCGCAAGAGACGCGTCAGTGGGGCTGCGATGACGCCGAAGTCCTTGATGAATTTGCGGTAGTAGCCCGCCAAGCCCAGGAATCCCCGAAGGGCCCGGGCGGAGCGGGGAGGTGGCCACGCGGCGACGGCCGCCACCTTGTCGGCGTCCATGGCGACACCGCCCTCGGCGATGACGTGGCCCAAGTAGGCCACCGAAGACGCTCCGAACGAGCACTTGGAGCGCTTCAGGTGGAGGTGATGAGCTTGCAGGGCGTTGAGGACGATGTTGACATGCTGCAGGTGCTCGGCCCACGACGAGCTATAGATGAGTATATCATCAAAGAACACAAGTACAAACCTCCGAAGGTATGGGCGGAGAACATCATTCATCAATGCCTGGAACGTCGCCGGCGCGTTCGAGAGCCCGAACGGCATGACCAGGAACTCAAAGTGGCCATGGTGGGTGCGGAAGGCTGTCTTGAAGATGTCGTCGGGGTGCATGCGCACCTGGTGGTACCCAGAGTGGAGGTCAAGCTTGGTGAAGAACCTCGCCCCGTGTAACTCATCGAGCAGCTCATCGACCACAGGGATCGGGAATTTGTCCTTGGAGGTCTTGGCGTTGAGCGCGCGATAGTCGATGCGAACCTCCATGACTTGTCCGCCTTCCGTACAAGGAGCACGGGGCGGAGAAGGGCGACGTGCTAGGCCGGATGATGCCTTGCGCCGCATCGCGTCGCACCGGCGTTCCAGCTCGTCCTTCTGCAGCTGGGGGTAGCGGTAGGGGCGCACCGCAACCGGCGCGGTCTCCGGCAACAGGTGGATGCGATGGTCGTAGGGGCGCGCCGGCGGGAGCCCCGTGGGCTCCATGAAGATGGCGGCGTGCTGCTGGAGGAGGTCGCCCAGCAGGGGCAGCCGCGGGTCCGGTGGGGCCGCCGCACAGACCTGGGCAGAGGCGGCCGGCGACGGTGCTGAAGAACCGGCCACCCCCTGCCACGTGACGCGGCGCCCGTTCCGGCAGAACGAGAGCGTGAGCGCCTCGCAGTCCCACTGGATGAGACCCAAGGCGCGGATGAAGTCGAAGCCGATGATGAACTCAAATCCGCCCAAGTTGAGGCCGACGCAGTTGATGACGAAGGCCTCGTCGTGGATGGTGATCGGCACGCCGCGCGCGATGCCCTCGCACGGCATGCGGTCACCGTTTGCCACCGTGATCCTCAGGTGGTCGCCCCCGTTGGGGGCAAGGCCGAGGCGACGCATGACGCTTCCCGCCATGAAGTTGTGCGTCGAGCCGGTATCCAGGAGGGCGAGGAAGCGTTCCCCCTTGATTGTCACGGGCAGCGGCATCGAGTTAGCCGGCCGAATACCTGCGACAGCCTGTAAGGAAACCACAAGTGCATTAGCGGTCGCCGGGGCGGTGGTGTCGTCCGGCGGGCTGTCCGTGTCCTCAGTCACGGGCTCATCGTCGAGGAAGTCTTCGCCCTCCAAGTAGAAGAGCCGCCGGGCAAATGTGCCCGCGGACATAGGGCTCATCACAATTGAAACACGCCCCCGTCGGCGACGTTCCTCGCTGCTCGGCAGAGATAGACGGCGGAATTGTCGCGGTGGTGGAGCAGCAGCCGCACCCGGGCCGGGCTGGCAGACCGCGCCCGCGGCGGTAGGGGCAGCGGCGCCGCGAGGAGCCCATGCGGCGCGCTGGACCGGGCGCGCGCCCCGTCGTGGCCGGAGCAGCGGCGTCGGGGTGGAGTGCGTCCTCAAACGACCGTGCCAAGTACATAGCCGATTGGAGGTCGGGCGGCGCATGTCGCTGAACCTGCTTCCTGATGTAGTCCGGGAGGCCGCCCACGTAGAGCTCGGCCTTCTGCCGCGCGTCGAGGCCGCGAGCGTGGCAGAGCACGGCGTTGAAGCGCTCCGAATAATCTTGCACCGTCGTCCCGAAGGGCAAGCGAGCAAGCTCGGCCAAGCGGGTACCCTGGATTGGTGGTCCAAAGCGAAGGGAGCAGAGACCACGGAATCGCTCCCAAGATGGCATACCCTCGTCGAGCTCCATGGCGTAGTACCATGTCTGGGCCGCGTCGCGTAGATGGTACGACGCGAGCCACGTCCGTGCCGAGACGGGCGTCATCTGCCCCCTGAAGAACTGCTCGCACTGATTGAGCCGGTTGAGGGGATCAACCAAGCCGTCGTACGTCGGGAACTTGAGCTTGTAGGGCTTGGGGCCCCCGCAATGCCGCCCAGCGCGAGGGCCGCAGCCAGCCCCGGGTCAGGCCCTCCGGTGTGGGGGGCGGAAGCGGGCGGCGGCTGCTGGAAGAGCGGTCCGGTAACGCCGCCATACAGGACGCCGCTGGCCTGTGGCAGGGTCGGGTTCGGCCCCGCGGTAACAGTGACCGTCATGGCATCGGTGGGCGACGATTGCGCCATCTGGGCTTGTAGCCACGGCGGAAGTGGTGACGGGGAGGCCGGCCACCGCAGTTGGCTGAGCGGCACTCCAGACGTCACCGTGGCGGCCGGGGCCGGCGTGGTGGGCACGGGCGGTGGTAGGGTCGGCGTCGAAAGCGGTGGTGGAGGCGGTTGTTGGAGCAGCCCTGCCCACGCCGAGCGCATGTCGCGCATATCGCGCTGAATCTCCAGGACGACGGCGGCAAGACCTTGCAGCGTGAGGGGTTCCCCTCCGGACGAGGCCGAGGCATCAGAAACCACGGAGTCGGCGGAGGACAGCGGCGCGGTGGGGGTGATCAGCGGGTTGGTGGTGGCGGTGACTTGGGGGAACGTGGCGGCGGCGGTGGGTTGAGCGGTTGTCATCGGAACCTGGGAATCCGATACCAGGTTGATAGGATTGCGGATCCTACCAGGGATATTGCGAAGGCGATAGGGATGCGGTGCTGGTGAAGCTCGGGCGCGGCGCGGGGGGCGCCGTCGCGAGTGGAGGAGGCGGCGCTAGGGTTTGGGGCGAACAGGGAGGAAGAGGAGGCGGCTAGGGTTTAGGGGGACTTCCCGATCTCCCAGCTCCCTAAAGGAGGCTGGAAACAAATTATGTTTCTGCTTAATTTGTCCACAAAGTGTCTTACAATATATATATAACCTTCTAATGAAATTATCAAAGCACTCCCTGAACTATAATAATAATTTATAAATGACGACGATAATTCGGGCCCTGGGCCCAAGCCGATCGGTGGCCTCTAGCCACTTGCCGCCGGCCTCCTCCTTTCATACGTTCTGCCGGTCATAACAATTATCTTTAGTGTTGACAAGAGAAATACCCACCGCTGCCTGTGGAATCTTGTTCTATTACTAAATGACAACCAGTTGCATAGATCATTAAAAGCTGCTAATAACTTATATAAGAATAGTTATGTTCAGTGACATGCCAAATGTCTATACCAACTTGTGGTCTACTGTATTTATCTTTCAATTTTATCTGAGTAACTTCAAAATGCTTTTACTGGCAGAACATTGTTTTTAGCTTTTACTGGTAGTTGCTTCTTCATATGCAATGTCTTGTGGTTATCTGTCCTATCTTCTCTTTGCTTGCACTTTTCAGTAGTTCAGAGGAGTAGCATGGGAGATCCTTTGTTTATAATTTCTAGTAGCAGTTTTCAGCTTCAGATCTTGAACAAAAGCAGGTCGACAGCAGCACCTCAGCAGCTTGGCTGTTCTCTCAGGTGAGCAGCGATAGTAGCTCAGCATCTCTAGCAGCTGCACTTATATTCATTTATCCTTTTCAACAAAGGGATCCATATGTGAAATCTTAAATCAATCAACAAATGACATATGTTGAATTTACTGAATTTTCAGCATGTCTTGATCAGAATTATATATACTGTCCCATATATTAGGCTGCAATCTGAATTTTTAGGATAATCAAACTTGTGGGTTCTATGTCTAGAATTAATTCATGTATCTCTTTGTAGTGAAAGTATACCCAGACTTTAGGATAAACAAACTTTAGATGGGGAAATCTGCTACTCCGCCATTTGTGAGGGCTATGGATCAATCTACTTAACAATTTGTAATGGATCAATGCTGCATTAATGAAGTCTAGACTAAATTAATAAACCTCAACTGCTAGCATAGTTATAGTTATTTATACTCCATAAATGCCAAAATATTTGATGTGTTGCTGTTACTGAACCTTTTTCTATTTGGTAGCTGTTTCCTTGATATTTGCTCAGATCTAGTGCTAGCTAGTGATTGGGAGCACAGTAACAGGGATTTTTTCAGATCCCGTTGAATAATTGACATTATCATTTCCACAAGGTAATTTACTAAATGGGCAAAAATTATTCCCTCCTAAGATTGATATATTGCAATATGTACATATATGGATGGTGCAAATATATACTAGCACTCTAGCAGTACACATGCTAATTATGTATAGCTTTCACATTTTGAATTCACTTCCTATATATCTTCCTGCTGCTTACAGTAATACATATTTGTGTTCACACTTCCTAATTAGTCTGCATTTCTGTAGGATTTCCAAAGGTTTATAACTGTGCATGGACTTTCCATTTCTATGCCAGATGCAATAATGTTGTAGATTTTGAACAGTAAAATAGTTGTTCCCATGAAGAACTGAACCTAATAATCTGTTGCCATAATCTGGACTGTGTTTAAAGTTCAGAAGCAAATAATAGAAACACCTTAGCAGGGGCTAGATCTATATCTTGTTTGTCACATGACAGTGCTGCTAGGTAGAGGCTTTTGCACTCGACTGGTCAATATCCCTGCACCAGTCCCTTTCTCGTGTCTTGCCACTAATAAGCAGTATAAGCTCCAGCTGAAACTAACTAGTGTTGGCAAGCCAATGCTTTTGGATAATTATTCATTCAACACATGTTAGCTTTTTAGTCTAGCATGTTCCAAATTAAGTTTCCTAATTTGGCTAATGACCGACATGAAAATATCTGGTATGTTCTCTCATGAACGAAAATATTTTGTGCTCTTGTGTGATATGTCATGCTGCATCTTAGTTGTGGGGTGCATTCATGTACTATTTTTCCTTTGCCAATTGACACCAGTTGCTACTCCTGTCGATATTGATCTCTATTTTGTTATGCAGCTTGTTAGTTCTAGAAGCAGTCACCTTTGATCTTCATGTTAGTTGGTTGGCAGCAGAGAGACAAACAACTTGATATGTTTTTTTTTGGTAAGCCACTAGCTTTCCTATTCTTTGCATGTTAACAGGAGCTGCAGCTCACTTCAATTTCAATTTTAGCAATTTATTTAGTCAAATAAATCTTCTTGTGTTTGGCAGCTTGTAAAGTAATTGGTGATGCTTCTTGTTATGGTGGTTGGTAATCATAGGTTGGTTGCTTGCTCCGATGTATAACTTAGGGATGTATGACTTAATGATATAGTAGCTTCATGTTGAGATGTATGACTTTTCTAGCGATTTAGGTTCTCTAATGACTTTGTGTAGCATCATATCGTGTACAAGACAAATTGGATGTAATAAATATTGACCTCCATGTGAGTGTTTATGTACCTTCATGTGACATGTTCACTATATTGAGTTTGAATCTGGGTTTGATATGTGATAATGTTTTCTCACTGTATTTATTTTTTTAGTATATTAATATGGCTATGTTGGACAATCCGACGCTGTAAATCTATGTTGCGTTGGATGATCTGATGCTAAATGCTCGGTAAGTGACTATCTGACGCTAAAAAGTAGCAGCAGATCATTTGACGCTAAAAATATTCACAGCAACAGACTATCTGACGCTAAAAGTCTGGTCTGACGCTATATGTTTTTAGTGTCAGGACTTATTGCCTCTGCAGAAGTCTGACGCTATAAGTTTTTAGCGTCAGATCATCTGGCGCTGTATCCGCTTATAGCGTCAGATCATCCGGCGCCAAATCTGGTGTTGTGGTGTAGTGTATATATCATAAAACATTACTAAAATTTTAAAACATTTTTCCAATAAATTGGTACACTATAATCAACATTGTAAATACTAGCCATTGTATCTAAGCAACTAATATGCACAAAATTTGGGAAGAAACAAAGTTTGGGTTCAAGTTGTTAAAATGCAAACTGCACTTAAAACCATCGTAGTTTACCAAATGTTTCAAGTAGATGTATATTGTAGTGGAACAGTGTTATGTAAAGAAAAAACTATGAATACGGATTAAGAGTACCTATTATTTAGAATATTAGTGAAGAGAAAAATTATTTAATATAGTTAGCGTCTAATAAGATTCTAACCCGTGCAAGAGCACAGGTTGATGAACTAGTAGATTCTAACGAGGACTAATCTGTCTTGAATGCTATCTGTAGATCGAGACGAGATCCATTCAAGGGACACCCTCTCAGCTGATCCTGAATAGAAGAAATGAGTTGGGGTTTCAGCGATGCCTCCACCAGGTGCTAGGGGCCTTGCTTATATAGCCCCATACGATGAACTGCAGTCATCGGATTAAACCGACCTAAATGAACCACTTTCGATTGATCCTTAAAGGCGGTGGAGCAGCGATCCGGGAGACGGATGCTGATTGGTGGACTGGCTAGAGCAGCTGCCCTAGGGAACTAGTAGATTCTAACGAGGACTAATCTGTCTTGAATGCTATCTGTAGATCGAGACGAGATCCATTCAAGGGACACCCTCTCAGCTGATCATGAATAGAAGAAATGAGTTGGGGTTTCAGCGATGCCTCCACCAGGGGCTAGGGGCCTTGCTTATATAGCCCCATACGATGAACTGCACTCATCGGATTAAACCGACCTAAATGAACCACTTTAGATTGATCCTTAAAGGCGGTGGAGCAGCGATCCGGGAGACGGATGCTGATTGGTGTACTGGCTAGAGCAGCTGCCCTAGGGGGGAGGGCGTCCACCCTTATTTCGTGTCGGATCGCGTCCCCGTTTGTTCCAGAGCTTTCTCATGTCTTCTAGATCCCACTTTTTCACATTTGCCATTCTTATTCTTTAGTAAACCTGATATGTTGGCCTCCTTTGGTTATTTCCAGCTGGCACCCTGCAAAAATGGGCATTCACCAAAATTCATGGAATTCTATTATTAAACCCCCTATATCTAAGTGGTAGTTATATTTAAGTCTTTTCATGTTTCGTTGATGGTTAAAAATCGCACTTATCTACCGCCAACACACTAGCTAGCGTGGGTGGATGGCGTGGCCATGGCAGGGGCTCCTCCTCCTGCGATGGGGCGGCGTTGGGTCGGTCGGCGTGGGTAGGCGGTGCTGGTAGGGGCGAGCATGGTGGGGCGGGCGCGGAGTGTAACACCCCAAAATTCGCATGCTTGACAAATATGGTTAAAATGATTTATTATAATTTTTTGTGCCCACTAAATTAAAATCAACTCTAAGGCTAGAAACATGTTGGTGCATTCATGGTGGAGCATAATTTAATTTGTATTGTCTGGTTTTGCCTAAAGCTTAAAAGGATTTCAAATTCTTTTTTGAGAACTCATTTGAAAAGCTTGTTTAGAAATAAAAGAAAAGAATTTATTTTTTCCCCTCTCTCTCACTTTTGCTTTCTGGACCGTCGGCCTGTCTCCCTGTGGAATTCGGTCTGCTGGTCCTTGCCTTCTCCTTGTCTCAATGACGGCTGGGACCGCAGGGGAGACCCTGTTCATTCGTATCCGTTACGAGTCTGGCACCGATCCGGGCGCCGTCCCCTTCGCGTCTTGGAGCAAGCCGCGATCTGCACCCTATAAATCCAGAGCGCCGCGTGAATTGGTTTGTAGTCAATGGTAGGACGGTTCAGTGGGACGTTACTCACCAGGGTTTAAATCCTGTTGCTTGCACCTTTTTCTGGGATTTTCCCAAAAATTTACCGGCATTTATGCATTAAGTGGTAAGCGACGTTCTCGTCGATCACGAGGCGCCAGTGGTGACTTTGAGAATCTCGAGAATCTCCAGATCTGCCGGGTGCTCAGTCCTTCGAAGGTGCTCATAGGGGTAGGGGTAGGGGTAGGATTTACGTACGTGTGTTTATAGGGGTGAGTGTGCGTGCGTATTGTGAGTGTCTGCGTTGTACTGTATAATCTTAAAAAAAAAAAAAAATCCAGAGCGCCGCATCGTTTCGTCCTATTTCCAACCCTTGCAGCCTTGTAAAAAAAAAAAACCCTTGCAGCGCCGCCGCGACTTCGATCCGCGCCGCCGTTTTGCATCTCGCCGAGATCGAAGCACTGAAGTTGCACAGTGGAGAACGCTGTCTGCGGCCGGCCTTGCCGTTCGCGACCGTCAAGGAAGACGTGGAGCTGCAGCCGCCGCCGTGTCGTGCTCGCCGTGTCTACCGATCCTCATCCTGGAGGGTGTTGTCTGCGTGAAGCACCATCTTCTCCAGATCAAGCATGTCGTCATCAGTGCTGTTCTTCGACGGTTGATGGACGGATGGTGAGCACACCTATTGAACCTTCCTCTTGCTGTCTGCCTTGTTCAAAGTACGATACACACGGTTACGTCCATGAAACTTGCTAAACTGCCGCTGCCTGCACTGGCGAGTAAGCCGTCATGCACAAGTCCTGCAAATCTTTCAAGCCGAGCGTAACATATCCACGTTAACGTTGGGCATATGCAGGCCAACCATGTGATGCTGCAATTCAGTTTTGAAAGTTCTATCTAAACATCGTGATTATTCTTCGTGTTCACTAATTCGCAAACCCGCCATTACCACCGTGCGTCTTGCCCTGCCTGCTAGCTTGCTGACGTAAATGCTAGCCTTGATGACATCATTCATTTGCTTTCTGGCCATTTTCCTTGAGAAAAACAAATCTAGAAATACATTGCTAATGCATATATATGATCCCTATAGTTACAGAACTGCCACTGATTTTGTTTTAGCCACAAAATCCTCGGTTTTACTCCGTTTTGATCCGTTCAACTTGCGTTAGATTCGTAATTTCGTAAGTTACGTGTTAGTGCCTCTGTTAGGTCAGTTTGTAGCTTTTAAATTTCGAGTTCATATTTACTACATTATTAGTGTATATAGGAAAACTTTCAAAAATTCATCTTCATTATTATAGCTCCGTTTTTTATGAATTTGACGTCTATGTGATCGTAGAGACGAATAGAACAATTTTATGAGTTTTCTATTCTGTTTTATTGTGATTGATGCATTGTTCTAATAGAAGTTATTTGTTTGCCTTGTGTATGTATGCTCGGATAATTGTGTGGTGTTGCTTGTTAATGTTAATCGAGTTCAAACGTTGACGGTGAGGGTTTCGTTAGAGATCTAGGATATTTTGAAGAGCAATAGGATCAGCAAGGATATTTTGAGAACCAAGGCAAGTATAGCATGGATCATCCTTGTGTCCTAATCATTATAATTAAATATTTCATATGCATGTGTCCACTTGATGACCCTAGAGATTATAACGTAGCGATTGCTATCCTGATTCCTTGAAACCATGGGCTTTGCACTGGGTAGAAATTTTGCTAGAGCTCAATACAATCATGATCTTGTAGCTTTGATGATTATGCTTTGAATGGTATTAATGACTTTTTAGCAATATGAGGACTTGTTTGTAACTGAATGACTTGTCTGTAACTGAACCTCCGGGATTGACAGTACAACTGAGAGAGCTATATGGCTCTGGCTTTAGCTCAGTATGAGAACCTTTTCTAGCATGTTAGAGGACTTGCAAGTTGGGTATAGGACGACTCCTGTCCTTATGAGTATTGCCGGGAAGGAATGTGCCATATTGGAAGGAGGGTTTTCCTACATCCAATGACCCTACGGCCGCTCTCATTGGAAGAGTTCTGGGAGCTGCAAACCCGGGTATATGGGCAACATGACTCACAGTGAAAGTGTACACCTTTGCGCAGAGTTTATTTAAACTCGTATACTAGCCTTACTCAAGGACACGAGCGGCCTTGGAATCGTTAACTAAAAATGATGTTCCTTGTTAAGTTAAATTGTTCATTTCAGTATCGCTTATGCTTTTATATCATTTGTGCTACTTTGATCATGATAATATGGGGTTTATTGCTACCTTGATGCTGTATAATGCTCAAACTTGTTTATCACCTAAAAACTAATTGCAGCCAGACTGTGTCAGCTTTCATTGAGCCTCATTAACCAATGTTATGCTTGGTGAGTACAATTATGTACATACGCTTGCTTTATATTTATTTTTTTGGAAAATTCCGGACGGGTAACAGATCAAGGCTGGAATGAAGATTATCGCTATGAGTTTTAGGCTTCTTAATTTTTTTTATCATAGCCTCCACATACGATCACTACACCATGACCTACCTTTCCCTACACTCATGTGTTGGGAAAACTAGGATTCTGACAACATGTTATGTGTTGGCAATCGTATATATTTTCATCGTCATATAAACTGTGGGCAATGATGGTGTAGGGCAACACGTTTTCTGTCGGCGTTTCTCGTTCCGACAAATTAAGTGTCGGCGAAAGTTTGTAGACCAAAAATGTGTCGTCGTAGCCCAACCAAACGCTGTCCAAGTGTCGTCGAAGGGGTACGCACGGAAGCAAATAGAAAGATTTGGTTGAGCGGGAGACCACGCACCAAAACAAGTCATGCACGTGAAATAAAATGCCAAATGTTGAGCACAGTAAAAAGGCAGCTGCAGCAACCTAGCTCATTCGACTCCACTCATGACTCAGAGAGAGAAAAGAAAAAACACGCACAGCTGCTGCCTCCCAATCGGGCCGCCGGGCATCGCCTCCCAGTCCCGCCGCCGGGCGCCGGCAGGAGGGCTCCGCCCGCCCTGACCGCCGCCGCCGAAGTCCCTAGCTGGAGTCCTGCCGCCCACGCCGCCAAATCCACTGGACGAGGTAGCCCCCTGTCTCCCGAGCATGTGGTCATGTTTGTGGTCCACAAGTTTGTGGTCATGTTTCGTGAACAAGAGTTCCCAATTTCATGTTTGTTCCTAGATACGGTCTCACATTACACTCAATAACATGAATATTATTTTTGATTCATTAAATTCCATTATTCGATGCATGTGTAGTTCAAATTTGCATTTTCTAAAACAACAATCAAATGAAATAAATTAGCCAAATATAGAACAATGCCACAAAAATTTTGGAGGCCAAACTAAAAAAGAAAATTTTGCCGAGAGTAGCCTGGCACTTGGCCAAGGGTGTCTTAGGGTTTAGGGTTTTTTTTTTTAAAAAAAAATCCCTCTTCGCCGAGTGTTGTGCTAAGGGCACTCGGCAAAGGGTTTTTAAAAAATTAAAGAATTTTGAAAAATAAGTCTTTGACGAGTGCCAGCTGCTTGGCACTCGGCAAAGAATGAGTTTGCCGAGTGTCAAACAGCTAGCACTCGGCAAACTTTGACGGCCGTTACCTGGGGCCACTTTTGCCGAGTGCCTGACATCGGCAAAGACTTACTTTACCTAGTGTCGGGCTTTCTCGAGTGTCAGACACTCGGCAGAGCCTTTTTTGCCAGTGCGGCACTCGGTAAAATAGTTTTTCTGCCGAGTGCCTGATATTTAGCACTCGGCAAAAAGTTTTGCACTCGACAAAGTACCTGTTTCCGGTAACAAATGTGATTCTTTCTACACTCCACAACTCATCTTCCCACCATCCTCTAGCATAATCTTCTTCACTGATCTCATTGTCAAACAAAAAATTCTTCTTCAGTAATGCAGCGAGTTCTTGGAACCGAGCAGTAGGCCGACCCTTATTCTTGCCCTTGCTGGTGACAGCAGACAGGACACCTGCAGCCAAGGGCCACCACCACCCGGTCTCGGTAGGTGGGAAGACGTCGGAGGCTGGTGGACACACCTACGCGATTGCCAAGGGAGAAACAAGAACAGGAAGAACACTACACTATATAACCTGCCTAGCGCTAGCAATCGAGAAAGAGATCGAATTAGCTAAGCCAGCAGTAGTGTATCATACACACTACACTACGAGGGCATACGATGGCACCCATAGAGGAGAGCAGCCAGGACTTGCTCCAAGCTTACGTCGAGCTCTCGCACCAGTCCCTGTGCTACGCCAAATCGCTCGCGCTCGCCGTGGCGCTGGACCTCCGCATCCCCGACGCGATCCACCACCACGGCGGCGGCGCCACCCTCCACCAGATCCTCGCCGAGACCAAGCTCCACCCAAATAAGCTTCACGCCCTACGCCGCCTCATGCGCGTGCTCACCGTAGCGGGCACCTTCAGCGTCCTGCAACCATCAGCTGGTGATGATGGTTCAGCCGTCGACTCGTCGTCTGGGTTTTTTTTTTCGGCGAAAAAAAATCCCTGCTCGTCGTCAGACGAAGCTGTCGTCTACAGGCTGACAACGGGCTCCCGCCTTATCGTCAGCGAGGAGCTGAGCTCAGAGAGCTTGGCTCCCTTCGTAAGCCTAGGGCTCTACCCAATCGCTGTCTCCCCGCACGCCCTTGGCATCTGTGCCTGGTTCCGGCAGGAGCATAACGTCCCGCCCCCGTATGCCCTGGCGTTCCCCCAAACATTTTCGACGATCTGGGAGCACGCGGACGACATCAACGTCTTACTGAACAAAGGCATGGTCGCGGACAGCCGCTTCCTGATGCCAATCCTGCTCAGGGAGTGCAGCGAGG
This sequence comes from Themeda triandra, assembly GCA_018135685.1. NCBI lineage: Eukaryota > Viridiplantae > Streptophyta > Magnoliopsida > Poales > Poaceae > Themeda > Themeda triandra. Next base: position 259,057 of record JAENPR010000808.1, read on the forward strand.
TGTTTCATGGGATTGAGTCATTGGTCGACGTCGGCGGTGGGCATGGTGGCGCCACCGCCGCCATCGCCACTGCCTTCCCGCACCTCAAGTGCAGCGTGCTTGACCTACCGCACGTTGTCTCTGGTGCTCCATCCGATGTCAATGTGCAGTTCATCGCAGGAAATATGTTTGAGAGTATTCCACATGCAACCGCTGTTTTCCTCAAGGTACATCCGTCACCATTGACTGCTCCCTCCATTTTTCATTTTACTTTCATGTTGAGAGATTTTGGCAGAGATTCGTAGGCTTCAGCGTAGAATCTGAATCATTCCGGCATTGCCAAAATTAATCCTTAATTTGGGAGGAAGAGATTAGATGTGAAGGGTTCTGACATCATAAATATGTGCGATTATCATTGAATGCTAACACCAAGTAACATTTTTTTCGTTACCTATCGATTAATCTGATGATACCCCCATGCCAGACAACTTTACACGACTGGGATGACGATGCGTGTGTCAAGATATTGAAGAAATGCAGGCAAGCGATATCTCCACGGGATGCAGGAGGGAAGGTAATAATCTTGGACATGGTAGTTGGATATGGGAAGCCAGACATAAAGCATCTAGAGATACAAGTTTTCCTTGATCTGTATATTATGTCTGTTAATGGAGCTGAACGCAGCGAGCAAGAGTTTAAGAGGATTTTCAGTGAAGCTGGATTCAAAGACTACAAAATTATAACCGTTGTTGGCGCTCTATCAGTTATCGAGGTCTATCCATGACTACTTGGTGAACAAAAGCCTCCATAAACTGATGATTGAAGGAGCTGACAGTTATGAACTGTTCTTTTTTTTACTGTACACTTGAACCTTTGAGAGAGTTTGTATAATAATAAGCTGAGCAACTGTGTTCTGTTATTGTGGTCTTGTGGTGTGGAATACACATTATATGAAATGTAAGAGAAATGCTATATGTATGTAAACACGGTGTTTATACATTACCTTGTTGATTATGGCTTGTCGCATGAATTGTTTCTGATATCTAGCAAATGGTGCAGCCTTATCTAGTCTTTGTATTCTGCCACATGTGTTGTAGGTAAGTTTTTTTAAAAAAGTAAGCCCCCCATAAGACCTGGCACAATGGATGGTTTTGCCGGTGCCTGAATAGGAGAGAGAAGGTCCAGACACCGGTGCCATACGTTGCAGCCGATGCCAACTTGGGATGAAAAGTAGGCATCGAGCCAAGTTCGTGCCCCGGTGCTTGAACTGTTCTGGTGGCGGCCCACTACCACGCGACGCCCAGGGGAAGGAGGCAGCCATGGGGGACCAGCATGCGTGCGGGGAAGGACGGACCAGCATGCGGGCGAAGAGGACAACGGCGACGGTGACCAGCTCATCGGCGCCCTGGGAGGAGCTCGTCCGCCGCATCGGCATGATAAGGAGACGGACTCGCGTGAAGGCATAGAGATAAACCTGCCGCCCGGAGCCGCGCCCGCCACGGCGCTTCCACCGCCCGGAGATGGACCCGCCGCCTGGAGCCACGCCCGCCACGGGGCCTCCGCCGCCCGCGTCGGGGCCTCCCACTCCGCCGCCTGGAGCCGCGCGTGCGATATGGCGGCCTCGGCCCTCAAGCCACTCCTCCGTCCGCGCCTGGAGCCGCGCCGCCGTTGGGAGCCGCCCGCGCCAGACCCAATTGCGCATCCGCCGCGGCCTCCCTCGGCCGTAGCTCCGCCGCCGCCGCCCACCAAGGACTGAGTACGACCTGATCCACCAAGGCATGCGATGGATTCAAGATTTGGAGGCTGTATTTGGGGAAGGGGAGATCAATTGCGAATAGGGCGGAGACGGAGAGTTCGAGGGAAGTAGGGAAAAGTCACTGGCGCGTGGAGAAGGAAGGAATCATTGTGTGCACTCCGGTCCACTCGGGTCCACTCATCGGTGACGACGCTGTGGGAGGGGATGAGTTGAGGCACCGGTGCCCACTTGCAGGCTTTACGATTTTTGGAGCAACCCAACATTGTAGTCGGTCTAACAAGGTAGACGCTTTGGGTAAGAGTTTTGTCCTATTGCTTGCCTATTGCGAGCATACATGTCTGTAAAGGGTGTTAATCTAGATGTGCATTACTAGTCATCTTTTATCTTTATCTTGGCTTTTTGCATCACCTTTCCTATCATATTTTGATTACCCCTTGCACTAGTTGTGTAACACCCCAGGTGTTTGTCACCAATTAAGCAGTGGGTTATGCTCAAACATGGTATGTCAAGTAGTGACTAATGTGTTTGGCTCAAATCTTTGAAAGGTTTCGTAAAGATGAAATCAAAGGTCACATATAATGATAGGCCACATCTCTACTTGAATGGCTTATTAAGTGAGTGGGACCTTATGAGTTCAACAAAGTCTTGCAACCTTTCTCAAAACAACTCAACTTTAACTCATAAACAAAAGTTATTACGGGTTAATGTTGAGCAAATGCCAAGAAAATGTCTCGATTAGCCTAAAACCCTAATTTAAGCTTTATTCAAGTTGCTACTTTGACCAAAGCATTACCTTGCTGCTGTTTTTCGAGACTTAGAAATATTCAAAGTCTAGAAATTATTAGTGGCGATAATGATTGACGTGCCGCGTTCTCTAAACTTTGCTAAAGAACTTGAGTTGGTCCAAAATTAAAAAGTGAAGCTCATTCATTGGAGAAGGGTATGCCAATAGTTGGGATCAATTTGACGAAGTTTGGCCTTCCAATTCCAAGAAACTGAGCTTTTTTTTATGGTCATTAACTCATTGACAGTGTCAACTTTGGCCCTAATTATCTCTTAATCCTTAACCAGGTGACCGGGGTGCCTTAGCAAAAGTTGTAGAATCGGCTGAGGTGAGCAAATCTTGTTTTGGGCTCATATCAAAAATCGGCCCAGATACAGTCCAAACCTGTGTTTCAAGATGGCCTCGTCGACGCACACCACATGTTCGACAGAATTGCTCCGTAGCCGCCATGCACTTTGACGCGTGCCACCTCCTTGCCACACACCCCGCGCCTCTCCTGCTCGATGTGGACGCCGTACGTGCAAAAAGGAAAACGTGGCCGTTCGTTGGTTAATAATGGCCATGCACGTGAGCAATTTGTTACTTTGTCAAGTTTGGGTTGACGATGATGTCCACGGTTAATTACCGAGGCAGCCCAATAAAGCCCCAAACACATGCATGCATGGTTTTTTCTTCCTTGCTTCTTGTGACAACATTCTCGCCCGGTACGGTATGTCTCTGGAATTTGACATCACCAAGTTTAAAAGGAATCTCATATTTCTTATGAAAAAATGGAGAGGAGAAAACGTTGAGGATCCAGAATACCTTGTATTTGGTACAAACTTTGAACATTGGAGTACCAAATTATAAAGGATATGATTCTAGATGAACAAACATTCTAAAAGACAATATTCACATGCATATCTACCACTAGTGTCTATCACCAACCTAGATATGATAATCTGGATGGATTATTAATTCGTGGTCTGCTACAGGGAGATTAATTAGTCGCTGCAAAGAGAGGATCTGTCGTTTGATCACCCTTGTCGCAACTGCAGTGACGTGTGATGCTGAGAGCTTAGCTACTGTACTGTTCGGTTGCTGACTACTGCCTGCAAATACTGCCCACTGCTGCTCCCTTTTTTATGTCGCCTTTGGAATTTCAATTATTTGACCTAACAATTTTTATGCCCGTCTCCGTACATTCCACCAGTAGCTAGCTACACTAGACTCCAACCAACGCCTGGCTATGGCTTACCTCATTGATATTCCTTTCGATCGATCGGATTTGGTAATAAGCTAACAAAAAAATCACGTGCAAAATTTCTGAATACCCTAGCTATCTGCTGATGTATCTGCTGGAGCGATCGATTGAGGTAGCCAATAATGTGAGATTTGCGCATCGACAACTACGTACCTAGCAACTAGGTTCATCTGGATTCCTAGAACAACCAATCTGTGCGTGGCCGAGATTCCATCTATACTCCCTCCGTCTAAAAAGAATGACGTTATAGGATGTGTGCCGGTCAAATTTTCTTAACTTTAACTAGATTTATAGAACATATGTGCAACAATTATATCTCAAAATAAATTTGTTATAAAAGTACATTCAACGATCTGTCTAATAGTACTAATTATGCATTATAGATATTAACATTTTTTATATATAATTGGTCAAAGTTGAAAGATGTTGACTTTTCGGAAAGCGAAAATGACGATGCAGTAGTATATACCAGCAAGCAGCAGGTAGGAGTATACTAGCAATGCCAGAGAAGCAGCTACCAATGCCGAATGCCAGATTGATGCCACGCGACGCTGATCTATAACTAGCATCACTTGCAGTGACGATACGATGCAGTGACGATACGATCTATCATCCTGTACACGTAACTGACGTACTCCATGACATGCCTAGTAAGCTCCGATCCCTAGCATATATTCGAACCAAGAAACGACAAGACTGAGCTATGCTACCTACGCACCCAACCTTCCGCCGGTACTTGCATTGGATGGGCGATGCTGTTGTTTTATTAGCCAGATGACGTATGCATGGCTCTAGTCTCCTCTCCATTTCCGCCGGTACTTCTCAAATTTAGGCAAGTTTAGAGTAAATAATATTCATATTTATGTCTTCAATTAGAAAAATATATTTCATAATTGATCTAAAAATACTTAATTTGTATCATACATAACATTAATATTTTTTATGAAACTTTTATGGAAACTCAAAGGCGTTTGATTTCTAAACCGAGAATTTGTGGAGGGAGTATAAATATGCGCCACCGGCGAATGAGACCGTGGTCAAATGGTAGGACTGTCTAGTGGGACGGTAGCTAACAGGGTTTAAATCTTGGTGCTCGCACCTTTTCCTAGAATTTTCCTAGGATTTACCGGCGCTATGCATTAAGTGGTAGGCAACGTCCCCGTCGACGGCGAGGCGCCTGTGGTGACTTCGTGAACTTCAATATCTGCCGGCTCAGTTCGTCGAAGGTGTTCACTGGGTAGGGTTTGCGTACGTGTATTCATAGGAGTGAGTGTGGGTGCGTGTTGTGGTAATCTCAAAAAAAAAAAGGAAATGTGCCACCGGTTCACTTACAGTACTAACTAAATGCATTTGGTTGTTGGTGTTAGCGCCACTGTTTTTTCGAATGTATTTGTCTTTTTACCGGACACCATACGTGGGCTCCGGTAGTCGTCGCTGCTTGGACATGATTTGGACATGATTCTTGCATGGTTGCTAACTCTCAGGCTCTCAGCAGTAGTAGACTAGTGATCAGGTGTCGTGCTCAAAAATGGGTTTTTGTTTCTTTTTTTGTTTTTATAAAAATAATATTTTGTACTTGATTCTCGTGTGGTTCTGCTTGGAGCATTATCCGTGATATATAGCGCTGTCAGCGTATATATTTATTATAAGATAAGCAAAAAAGTTTATTTACACTAGCTAATGCTTCGACACCACCGCAACCTCGGCAACTTGTTCGCGAACAAGGGAATTTTATTTGTTCTTGCACTGTACCGTTTTAATTTTTCTTATAATTTCTATCATATTGTTGTCCCCTGCACCTGAGCAGGTTCCTTAGGACAGTCCTAATAGAGAGTTTTCTGACGTACATTACAAGCGAGAAAGAGAGTAATTAATGTCCAGTAAGAACTATCATTTTTAATCCATGATTACGCATAAAGGATTAACAATTTCTTGCATGCTACATAAAGACAGGCTGATCTGTTGTGGCAAATAAGTTGTGTAGCTAGCGTTCTGAAACAGGGGTGACGAACGAAACAGTAAAATGATTGGTGTTTAGTTGAGACACTCGATCGATATAGCTCTGTTGCAACGTCTCGGTCGTAGCAGGTACTATTAGGCACGGAGCCAGAAATTACTAATAGAAGGGGGCAAGTAATGTGAAAAAAAAACAATTGATCTGTTATACGAACATGTAATGATAAACAGACAAAACAATAGGGTCAAATAGTAACGAAACATCGATATACATTGTTCGCTACAGTGTGTCTGACAGTACGTAGAAGATTCGCTACATTGTATCTTCTATGTAGGAATGTATTAGTTAGAACAGGGACATATATCCTTTTATTTTAGAGACCCTCCCTGTACATATGGTCTCCGTAGCAGTTGAAACTTGGGAGTCGATAGTACTATTTTTCTCCATCATTTGCTATCTTTTTTTTCGTTCTTTGGTCATTGTCTCTTAAATCAAACTAGTGATGTCCTGCAACTAACAATAACCAAGGACGGCGCCGTTGTCTGGATTCAGTCCATGTCCATGTCCATATTATGTGGCATGTATGGGGGAATGTTACCTGCAACCTCACCTCATATCTCACTTCACAACTTGTGTTATTGTGATATCCAGCTTTGTTCAAACTAATCATGCAGTTTTGTCTTTTACAAAAAATAATAAATACTATGAGACAAACAAATAATTGTCCAATCCAATTGCAGATGGACTGACGATGACTAGTCGGATTGGTCAATCAAACCAGCTTGCTGACTGACGAACTGTGGACTTTTCATGTTAGCTGGCCGACAAGTCATTCCAGGCCCGATATAGTCACATTCTTGGTTTTCAGAACAAAATAATGATATCCTTGTGGCTTAAAAGAATACCACATTCTTGTACCTTTTTTTGACCAGAACGGCCGGGGAAGCCCCGACCCTGTTTTTTGTTTTTTCAATTAAATGAAAGAATATTCTTTACAACAAAATTACAAGGCATCTAGGCCCAAAAGAAAGGAAAGATATACATTAGGTTTGACTCTCTCTCCACTGTTGTAAACGTGCTTGCTTTGATGGCTTGGCCTTGATACAAACAAGACCAATTTCTGAAATGAAGCTTCTTCTCCAGTTAGCTAGGTCAGGAGTTTTTTGATCAAAGATCACACCATTTCTATTGAGCCAAATACACCAGCAGGCAGTGATGATGATTTTTCTGAAGATGCTGGATCCAAATTTTTCCCTGGCATCGATCATCATGTCTAATGGTTGTAGGGAAAAGTCCAGGCGACACCAATGCTATTCCAGCATGATTGACTGAACTGACATTCGAAGAATAGGTGGAAAGGGGTTTCAGTGAGTGTGGAGCTGCAAAGGACACAATTTGAATAATCTATCTGCATGTTTTTCTGAGGAGGAGTTCCCTGGTGTTGAGCCTATCTCTTAGGAGCAGCCAGAAAAAGAACAGATGTTTGCCCAGGTTACAGGAGGGCCACATCCAAGTGAAGAGTGGTGAAGCTTCATAATGAACCTGTAAAAGTTTATATGCCATTTTGCTGCTATATCTGTCCATTCCCCCATTTATAGTTCCACACATCTGCATGTTCATTGTCAATATCACACTGCTCAATTAGATTGAGTATTTCATCCAGTTGATGGGCAGCTTGCTGAGATAGAGGCAGTCTAAAGAGGTTGCTATAGTCTTGTTCTATGAAGAACTTGATACTGCAGTTGGGTTTTCTTGCAAATGAGCAAAGTTGGGGATACCTGTCTTGGAGGTTGCCATCATCATGCAGCCATGTCTGATTCCAAAAGGATATAGTATCACCTAAGTTGGCTTTGCAAATAGTTAGGTATTGAAAATTAACAAAAAGTCCAAGAATGTCCTTCCACCAAAAGGACCCTACTAGTGATCTCTTTTGAGGTGGGGTGTTTGTGTTTGCATATAGTTTGGTCCAGGTGAGTTGGACCCAAGGAACTTTCTTTTTCTGATAGAACTTATCAAGGAATTTGATGAGCTGAGCTTTGTTTTGGGTTTTGATGTCAATGATGCCTGGACCTCCTTCTTTAATTTTGTAGGCTTCTTCCCAAGCAACCAAGCATATTCCTTTTCTATTAATATCACCTTTGCTCCAAAGGCAGTGCCTTCTGTAAGTGTCTATCTGTTTTATCACCCCTGGTGGGATTTTTAGGCTGCACATATAGAAAGTGGGGAGAGCTGAGAATACGAGAGTTAACCAAAAGTATGAGTCTGCCATGGTAGGAGAGAAATTTGCTAATTCCACTTAGTCTTTTTTTCAATCCTGTTGAGCAGTGGGGAGTATTCATCAATGCTTGGTTTAGTGGTGCCAAGTGGTAAGCCAAGATAAGTGAAGGGCATGCTGCCTACATTGCAGCCAAAGGTTTTGGCAAGGTGGGTAGTTCTGGCTTCGGACATGTTGATTGGCACGAGGAATGATTTATTGAAGTTGACATGTAATCCAGTGGAGTCTGAGAGTAAAGGACGGATGGGTAGTTCTGGCTTCAGACATGTTGATTTGTTCACAATGCTCTGGAGTAGATCAGCTGCTAGAACAAAGAGTAAGGGTGACAGTGGGTCCCCTTGTCTCACACCCCTGAGGCATTTGAAGGGTTTGCCTGCATTACCATTCAAAAGGATGGATGAGGTGCCAGTGCTCAGGATGTTTCTGATCCAGTTTATCCACCTGTCAGAGAACCCCTTGCTTTGCATAACACTGAGAATCACCTGATGTTCAAATTTGTCAAAGGCTTTTTCAAAGTCAAGTTTCAAAATCACCACCTCTTTTTTGGATTTGTGGCAAAGATGTAGGAACTGGAATGCCCATCCTAAGCAATCCTGGATAGTTCTTCCTCTAATGAAACCATACTGGTTTTGGTGCACTAGTTATGTGATAACAGATTGGATTCTGATTGAGAGAAGTTTGGTGATGCACTTTAGTGAATAATTGAGGAGGGATATTGGTCTGTAGTCATCAACAGTTTGGGGTTATCCTTCTTGGGGATCATGGCAATGTTAGATGAGTTGATGCTTTGGATGTCTACATTGTTGTTGAAGAAATCATAAAGCAGTCTGCAAAAATCCCTTCTGATTATACTCCAACATTTTTTAATGAATAGACCATTGAATCCATCCGGTCCCGGGGCATGGCTATTGGGTAGATCCTTGATAATAGAATCTATCTCTTCTTGACTTAGGGGGAGGTCAAGGCTGCTGAGCTCATGCTGGGTGAGTAGGTTGTCCAAATCATAGGCAATGTTTCGAATTCAATGCACCCTAGTCTCTCTTTGAAAGTTGTCCATAGGTGGTTGGCTTTCTGCTCATGATCAGTGAGAATGGTGCCATCCGGTGGTCGACCGACATTGAAATTCTTCTTGCGACTAATGGTGGCCATGGAGTGGAAGAAGCTAGAGTTTTCTTCCCGAGTGACCCATTCTAACAGTGTTTCTTTGTTGCCGATAAATTCTTTTAGATTCAAGGAGGGAGGCATAGTGAGACTTGATAATAAGTCTGAAACTGGATTCATGTCTTGACAGAGGCCTTTGGCTTTCCAATCCATCCATGAGCTGTTTGACCCATTTGCGGTTGTAGATGAGCCTATTGAGATTGGATAGGTTTTGCTCCACTTTTTTAACCTAGCTCGACATGTTTCAGTTTGGAAGAGATGTTTTGTGCTGCATTGGCAAAAACTAGTGATTGATTCAAGTGTGTGTCTACTACTTGCAGGAATCCAGAGTGTTCGGCCCGAAGTTCTCAAATCTAAAAATATTGGATTTTGGTATGCTCTTCCAATATAGAATAAGTCATCCTGGTCTTGTAGCTAGGAAATTTTTACTTTTAGTTTTAAATTGAAATTTTGAACTTTCACATGTTTGATTACCACCAAACATCGATTTTCTAGAAATATAATTCACAATAGTTTTTTTCACAAAATGTGGAGCCAAGATGGGGCCCACCTTGGTTCGGCCAACCCATGTACACTTCGCACAACAACCTAGTGGTGCCATGCACTTCCATACTCTACCATTTTCTCTCTTTCAGTTTCATCAAACCATGGTGCAAATGCGGTGGCTTGGTGTCACATGACCCCATGCATGGACGACCGAACCTCACCTTCTTTCTATAATATGTTAGGATCCATGCCCTTAAGTGATGCACCACAAATCCTTCCAAGAAAATTTCACGTTTCCAAGCTCCATGAGCTTTTAAGTTTTTTGAGGAGATTGTTTTGAGTTAGTTGTGGAAAACAAAGAAAACATAAATGTGTTATATTGCGTAGACATGTCTGTGCATTGCAGCGCAACTCCATATGTATACAAATCAGGCTCCATACTATCACTTGACCCGAGTTGTTAGTACTTATATGAGCATAGGTCATAAGTCTGAGTCGCGTACAAGATATGGAGGAGCGGAATCTAATACATATTAGAATTGGGCACTGCATTTATCATCGCTAGACGCGAGCTATTTTAACTCGTACGAGTCATAAGTATGGATGAAGTACAAAAGCAAGAGAGTAAAAACTCTCCAATAGCTGGGTAGTTAGAGGAGGGTGGATGAAAGAAAATGATAAAGAATTTGAAGTATAGAAAATATTAAGTTAATATAGGTTAATATTTGGTATAGATATTGATATAGATAAATATATATTGCACTCAGCGGCATTTTCCTGTATAATATGGTCAAATTACGGATCCATGCACATTAATCATTTCCATGTTTTAGGAAGCTACTAGCTAGCTTCCAAATCTGAAGTCAGATTGATGACATTGTTGAACGCAAGAATATACTGTACCAAGAAAAGCATCGGAAAATCAGTCAAATGGCATAGACGGTTCCTGTTTATTTTGTCGCTTCTAGGCTACCCATGTACGACTATGTGTCAATTCGCATAAATATAAAAAATATATGTCTCGTACTCGTCAAATCCCATGTGCAATTGATTAATGAGCACTATCCCTTTCACAGCCATATAGGTGTAAGCATGCGTGTGATCAAGCCGTGACATATAGAACCGGCCAATAGGTGTTTGAATTGATAGTGGGTTTATGCTATATAATTGGGGTGCAGGTCCATATAACTAGTAAGAGCTCCACCTATCAACTAGTTAGATTAGAACAGGGACATATATCCTTTTATTTTAGAGACCCTGTATATACATATGGTCTCCGTAGTAGTTGAAACTTGGGAGTCAATCAATAGTACCATTTTTCTCCACCATTTTCTATCTTTTTTTTTCATTCATTGGTTATTGTCTCTGAAATCAATCTAGTGATGTCATGCAACTAACAATAACTAAGGGTTGGCGCCTTTGTCTGGATTCAGTCTGTGTCCTTGTCGGTATTATGTGGCATGTATGGGAGAGTATTACATGCAACCTCACCTCATATCTCACTTTGCAACTTGTGTTATTGTAATATCCAGCTTTGTTCAAACTAATCATGCAGTTTTTTACAATAAATAATAAATACTTTGAGACAAACAAACAATTGTCCAGTCTAATTGCATGATGGACCGACGACGACCAGTATCAAGGCTGCTGATAAACGGACTGCGGACTTTTCAAGTTAGCAGGCCGACAAGTCATTCCAGGCCCAATATATAATCACATTCTTGGTTTTCAGAACAAAATAATGACATTCTTGTGCCTTCAAAGAATACCACATTCTTGTACCTTAGAATAAGTCCTGGTCTTGTAGCAAGGAAATTTTTACTTTTAGTTTTAAATTGAAATTTTGAACATTCGCATGTTTGATTACCACCAGACATCGATTTTCTAGTAATCTAATTGAAAATGGTTTTTTTACAAAATTTGCAGCCAAGATGGGGCCCACCTTGGTTCGGCCGACCAATGTCCATTTCACACCCGACTACCCGAGTCGTGCCATGCACTTCCATTTTCTCTCTTTCCATTTCATTAATCTATGGTGCAAATGTTGTGGCTTGGTGTCGCTTGACCCCATGCATGGAGGACTGAACCTCACCTTCTCTCTATAAAATGATAGGCTCCATGCCCTTAAGAGATGCACCACAAATCCTTCCAAGAAAATTTCATGTTTCAAAGCTCTATGATGTTTTAAGTTTTTTAAGGAGATTGTTTTGAGTTGGTTTTGGAAAACAAAACAAAATATGGTATGTTGAGCAGACCTGTTTCAATGCAACTTCAGATCCATACTTTTACCGTGGACACGAGTTGTTCTAACTTATATGAGCATAGGTCATGAACCCGAGTCACATATGAGACTATTACTAGACGTGAGCTATTCTAACTCGTATAGATATACATACGAGTCATAAGTACAGATGAAGTAAAAAAATAAGACAGAAAACTAATGAAGTGAAAAAGTAAAACAGGAAAAACTCTCCACTAGCTGGGTAGTTAGAGGAAGGTTCATGACAGAAAATGAGATGAAATTTAAGTATAGAAAATATTAGATATAGATATATATCACACTCAGCCGGCATGGCATTTTCATGTACAATGGTCAAACTACTGATCCATGCACATTAATCATTTACATGATTTTGCAAGCGACTAGCTAGCTTCCAAATCATAAGGCAGATTGATGATATAGTTGAATGCAAGAATATACTGCACCAACAAACCAAGAAAAGCAACAGAAAATCAGTCAAATGGAACAGACCGTTCCCTGTTTATTTTGTCGCTTCTAGGGTACCCAAGTACGATTAGGTGTCAATTCGCCGCATAAATATGAAAAATATATGACCAGTATGATGTTAAAACGTTTTAATTCCCTTGTGCCTGCTGATGAAGCATGACTTCATTTTTTAATCAGCTTTATCACTTTCACAACCATGCGTGCAAGCATGCTGTATGATCGAGTCCAGCTGCGACATACAGAACCGGCCAATCGGTGTTTCGTTTGGCAGTGGGTTTGTGCTATATAATCGGGGTGCAGCTCCCCTAAATGGCAACACCATCTCCACCTATCAAATATGGAGAAAGAGCTGTATATATGTAAAGTGATGGTTAAAGCCCAAACATAACAAGAAGCACAAATGAAGAACCGGTGGAAAGGCATTGAGATGGTTAATTAACTAATTTTTTACTCTAATAACCGGCCCAAGTTATATAGACTAGAGTGAATTGTTTTGCGCACTAAACAAACCATGACCTGGCCGGTTTTTCATTAAAAAAATGATTTTTATTACAAAGTTGTGCGACAGAACGACCAATCCGATGGCTAGAAAGGCCAAAAGATGGAAGGGAGGCAACATGAGTAAATTAATGTATAGCACTTTGGTAATATCAAAATCATAGATAAATTGCACCAATCAGGCTAGAATTAAAATAATCTAATAGGAAATAACCACATCTCATCATGTTCTGGTGCTGTTCTCCTTCAGCACTTCTGCTGAAGCCACAAGGCAGAAGATTACCTCATACGCAGCACCGATCTGGCAACGCTATCAGAGTGGCATTGCCACTACGTCAAAAACGAATTATCGTAGCGTTGCATATTTGGACTTCGTGACGGGCTCTTAAGTTGCCCGCTGCAGTAAATTATCATGATTTACCGCGGCGGGCACCATTTATTTACCGTGGCGGGCACTTTTGTCCGCTACGGTAAATCAATTTACCGCAGCGGGCATCTTAAGATGCCCGCCACAAAAAATAGATTATTTACCGTGGCGTGCGTCTTAGGATGCACACTGCGGTAAATCAATTTATCATAGCGGATATTCTATTGGGCCCACGATAGTTAATAAAGCCCAGTCCACTAAATCCACTGCAGCCCACTAACTCACCGGCGCATATATACCTAAGTTAGGGTTTGGGGCAGCACAAACCCACAACACCTCCCACTCATAGCCACAGCACTCTCTCCCTCCCACTCTCAGCCGCACAACTCTCTCCCTCTCCCTCTCAGCATGCGAGCGCAACCGCATCTCCCTCCTCTCACTCACCGGCCGCGGCGCCCCACTTCCCTACTCCTTGCAGTGGTCGTTGGCGCCCCACATTCTTCCTCCAGGGCGACTCCTCCTCCCTCTCGGTGGATCCAGAGGAGGATGTGGCAGCAGTGGGAGGTGGATCCGGTGGAGTCTCCACCTCTGCAGCGGCGCCCTCCGAGGCGAGGATCCGGTTGACCCGGCGGCCCTCCTGACATCAAATCCGAGGCATCAGCCCTCCTCCTTCCTCCGACGCGAACTCGAGGAGGATCCGGTGGAGTCAGGATGGCGTCCTCTCCGTCCTCATTGGCGTCCACACGGATCCGATGCCGACGATGACCCAAGGAAGGTCGGATCTGGCCCCCGGCGACCCCCTCCCTCTCGCCGAGCGCAGGTGCCCTCTCTCTCTCTCTCTCTCACTCTCTCTTCTCCTCTTCATCCCTCTAACTCTTCGATCTCACTCCTTTTCGATTTTTCCGATGGAGATGAGTGCAGATCGAGGGAGGATCTGGCAGTGCACGGCCTTAGGGCTCCCGGATCCAGTGGATCCGGCCGCGATCCGGTGCTTAGGTGGTTCTCCGGCAGCGGAGGGCGTGGATCGGGCGAGGCGGCGCCTCCGGCGAGGAGGAGCTCCACCTCGGCGTCCGGGCCTACAAGGCGGTGGTGCGCATGGATCCCGGCGTTCGCCACGACATCCCCGGCGGATCTGCGTGGTGGTGGCGTGGGGACGGCGGTGCAGCTGCGGCTGGGCTCGATGTCGAGCCTGGATATAGGCTCATTGGATTTTTTTGTTTTTATGGATTAAGACGAGCATCCTAAAGTGCCCGCTGCGGTTAATGAGTTTACCGCAGCGAGCACAGGAGCCCGCCGTGGTGGAATCGTGATTTACCGTGGCCTGTTAACCACAGTGGGCTCGTTTGCCCACTGTGGGAAATCCAAATCGACCGCTGCAGTAAAGAATTTTGTAGTAGTGGATGGTGGCGAGGGCAGGGTGCCTGCCGTGATGAGCTAGGTCAGGGCGACGGTGGTGGCGGAGACGTACGAGAGCGAGGGGGAGAGAGCAGAGCGGCAACAGCGGCTAGGTCGAGGGTAGGGCAACCTCGTGTTGCGTCACTTCTGTTTGAATTTTCTTTGCACTTTCTTCTAGGCTTAATTAATTCATCGCCATATAAATTTCAGAAAAGGTACGATTATCAGACGTACAAAGCACAAAATTCCAACTCGAACTGATGTATATTTCGAAAGCTGATTATTACTGTGCTTTAAATTATCGATCGAGGACGGAGCAATTTCGGAAACTTGGTTCATTGCTCACTGAGATTTTGGCAACTTTGATCAGATAGATTTATTTGGCAGCTGTTTATATATCGATCGGTAACAGTGTGTAAACTAGGCTGGCTACTATAAGATACGAGCATTGCTTAACTCTGGCTTCTTGCTACAGTGCTGGTGAAGCTAAAAATCTAGCTTTATTTGTTGGAGCTGGGAGCTGATTGCACTCATCGATTCAATAAAAAGAAAAAAAGAAAAAGAAAAAGAAACGTGTGCTTTGGTTGTTAGGTTGATCTCCCACCAAGATGGTCCAACGACCACTTGGGCCTTGACCTCACGCCCTGATCGGGGGCGTCCAGCCCATAGATGGCTGGTAGGCCCCCGTCACACAGTGCCTATAAGAAGAGGTGGGGACCACTGGCTACAGTTACGAGGTTCACCTGTGCCACCACAGTACCCCACTCAGAACCCTAATCCGATCCAGAGGTTGGCACTGCCAGTGACGGGAAGACCCACCAGCACCGCCACTACACCGAGCTCGCGACGACTTCACCATCACTAGATCGTGCCACCCTCACCACCGACGCCATGTCCTCCTCGACCTCCTTCTACAACTCCGGTGGTATGTACCTCTGCTTCTCTTCTTTACTCTCCCTAACTCTGAATCTCTCAGTTGGCCTTGATTTATGTTGTTTATCCCATTTGTCAAAGAATATACCCACTGATCTACTGCTAGTCGGTCCTAGAATTCTATCAATGGTATCAGCTCCCTGGTTTTATAGTGTGTAGATCAAGATTGGGATAGTAGAAAAGAAATAGATCAGAAAGAAGAACGAATTTCGATTCAGAAGAAATCCCCAACTGGAACACTAACCCGAGAAAAGACGGCGGGGTCTTACCTTGCTATCACCGCCGACCATCGTCGACGGCGAGCGGAAAGAGAAAGAACACCGCCGATTCACCATCGCGCGGATCGAGCCAACCAAGCCGACGGTCGGCCTGTCCTCGCCACCGCGGGGTGCTGGGCCTCGGCGTCGGGGGGCAAAAGGCGTCGCCCGGAAGCTGCTCGACGGCGGCGCACTCAACATGAGGCGAACGCGCGCGCCGGCGAGAGGCTCCACGGCGGCGCTATGTGCTTGCTGCTCTGCTTTTGTGCGGCGCGGTGAGGAGAAGGGGAAGAAGAGAAAAAGAAAAGGGAGAGGCCGGGGGGAGACGCCGGAGCTGCCATGACATCACCGCCGGTGGTCCTCTCCCCTCGCTCGCCGCTCTGCTACGCTGAGAAAGAGGAGAAGAAGTGGAAGAGAGAACCGGGGGAGCCGCCAGCTTGCTCCGGCGAGGTACAGCGCTTGCTCCGGTGAGGCACGTCGCCGCAACGACGGCCGCCGCTGTGCGTTTAGAGAGAAAGAGAGAAAAAGAAGGGTATGAAATGAATTTAGGGTTTGCAAGGAGAATGGCCACCTGTTGGTTTTGTTCTCGCGAGATTCATGGACAGCCGTCCATCGCGATGAACGGCTGGCAGTGCTCAGAGCATTCGGCTGGGTCACGCCTTGGGCCGGCTAGCGCGCAAGTGAGCCTATGAGCCAAGAGAGAATAGCGCCAGGCCACGCCCTTCTGGGCCACCAGGCCGAATTTGCAACAGCGTTTTTGCCGGGCCGCTGGGCTGAACGCACACAAAGTAGGCCATGGGCCGATTTGGCAGATTGCTTCACTGATGAAGTGGGCCGCGGGCCAATTTTCTTCTTATTGGTCGGGCCAAATGAACAGTTGAAGCAAGCTTCAATTTTGTTATTTCTTCAGAAGCATATCTTGATTAATTGAATCAAGGTTTTGATAGATTTATCTCTATGCAATTTTGAACCAATGAGATAAATTGTCTAGAGAGAATATGAGTAAATAGAGATGCTTCGATCAAATACAATTATAGATAGTGTTATTCATGTTATCCGCCGCAAAGAAAAAGGATTAATCTTCTTATTAAATTCGAACCAGCGAGAGAATTTAATTTGAAAAGCAATTGAAGTTTTTTAAGAAAATGATGAAAAGTTCATTCTCCAAGTTAAAATTAGAACCAACGAGAAAATTTTGATTGGAGAAATAATCGATTTATGACTAAGAGAAATTATAATATTGTTATTTTCTGACCTACAATGATGATAACAATATTATAAGTTGATTTATGAGCTTGGAGTTGAAGTTCAAATATCGATAATTTTTGCATCGAAGTGACAAAAGAAAGAAAAGAAAAGAAAAATCAGAGAATAGATAAAGATCCGAAATGTATTTTCATGTTTCCACCGCAATGATGAAGATTATCTTCTTATTAAATTCGAACCAACGGGAGAGTTTAATCTAAAGAGGAGATGATATGATTTATGATTTATATGTACTGATTCTATTCTTGCCCAACGATGATTTAGAATTGATATAGAAGAATGAATGATATTTTATTCTATTTCTGCCCAACAGTGATTTAGAAAAAGAAAGATTTAAAAGTTTAATGTGCATGTCTTTAACCAGACCAATATCGGTTATTTTCATGCTCATTATTGATGATTATTGTTGAGTATTTTTCAGACAAAGAACATGATGCTTTCATTCTTGAATGCTGAAAGAAAATGAGATGGGTACTTGTGACTCAAAGATGAAAAGTGAAAGCATGTCAATTGCTTAAGGGATAATATTCTCTTCAAAGAATAGCTTGAAAAGAAAAGACTTCAGGGATAATGATTCAAGAAAAGAAGATAGAGCAATAAGAGTTTGGTTTAACATATGTTTTTTATGTACTTATTTTTTTTAATTTCTAATTCTAAGAACTATGATAAGAGATGTAATATGTCGTATAACTTTATGTTTTAGTCATCATGATATGAAATGTAATGCGTCATATGCATGTTTGGTTTGACCAACATCGGATTAAGCATGTGTGTGTTAAAGAGTATGAATTTATTTCTGAGTTTGATAATTACATATGCCACGAGAGCCAATTTTGGCATTGATGTCCTTTTGTGGGGAATTATCCCGCATGGCGGAGAGTTTTTGATAGAACTTATCCTACATGACGGGAGAAGAAAGTTGCATATGAAGCAAAAGATAAGAATGGTGTGACTTCCAAAAGTACTGAAGGAATCTATTGAGTTCATGAATTGGAATGAGAAGTGTACTCCAACAGATTTTGAAATTGTGGCAGTAAAGTTAATGCCACATTTCGAGGGGGAGAATTGTGAGATTGTTCAAGAAAGATAAATCAAGAAAGATACTCCCCTATGCTTTAGATGAATGTGATGTGATGCATGAATGTGATATGAACAAGAGTGATCTATAAAAGA
This sequence comes from Themeda triandra, assembly GCA_018135685.1. Lineage (NCBI taxonomy): Eukaryota > Viridiplantae > Streptophyta > Magnoliopsida > Poales > Poaceae > Themeda > Themeda triandra. The sequence goes on from JAENPR010000808.1 coordinate 277,315, forward strand.
TAAATGTGATCTTTGAGGGAGTACAACACTCACAATAATGATACCCCAAAAGTAAAGAAATAGCTAAATTCTCAGACCTTTTTACAGTTCCATAGGAAGATAGCGACGAGACTTAGAAATACTAAGATGGTGCTTTAAGCGCCATATGTATATATAGAATAAACCCAAATAAGAAAGTTTGAAAACACACTATCTTTATAGGAGATGGAGTAATCTGGGGGAGCATGGTACGAAGAAGCTTAAGACTTGAATTGAAGTGGGGTTGCATGCCCATTCGAGTGTTTTAAGAATAACAGATTGCTCAATACCTGTTGATGTTGTATGATTTATACGACACCTGTTGTTAGCTCTTCTAGAAGATGAATAAGTAAACAAGGATCTTGTGATACAGGAGCCTATAGAACAATTGCCTTTTGGTAGTGAAGAGCAACAATAGCCCCATTTGAAAGATGTGCCATGAGGCCCTAGTAGGTCTTAAAGAATAAGAAAGCACTATGGCTTCTTGGCAATGAAGTCCATGTTAAGAAATAAATTCAAATTGAGGGATCCCACCTCATTTTAAGAATCCATGAGAAGCGCTCACTCACTTATGATGAAATTCCTAATGGGGCCAAAATAGTAGACTGCAGATGGGTCTACAAGATAGAATGTGGCTCCAAAGGAAATACAGAAAGACATAAAGTGAGACTTATGGCAAGAGTTATGAATGATGTTTGGAATTCAAAAGAAATTTCTAATGGAGCTAAAACAGTAGGTTGTAAAGGGTCTACAAGACGAATTGTGACTCCAAAGGGAATGTGTAAAGATATAGAACATCACTCATTTTAAAAAGAATTTATGCAAAGAGAGTGAATAGATAACAAAGAATGTTGATTATGATTTGAGTTATGTAAAGAAAGTATTCTTCAACGGGGATTTATATAGAAAGTATACATGGCATAACCCAATGGTTTTATCATGAAAGAAAAAGAACATGAGATTAGAGCAAGTCTCTAGAAAGTAGAATTTGAAGTTAAAGAATCATTTAGAAAGTTTGGGTTTTCAAAGAGAATGTAGAGAACAACTATATTTATGCAAAGTTTATGAATGGGAAATACCTTTTCAATAATCTCGATGAAGCCATCATTCGAGTTGAAACTTACCAAGATAGAAAAGGAGGGGTATTAGAACTATGGCAAAGGCATACTAAGAAAAGATTCTAAAGAAATGAAGTATGCATGCGAGAAAAATCTGTGCCTATTCTTATAGTCAAGGGTAATAGATTTGAGAACTTTTAATGTTTTTTGAAGAACCGATATGAGATTGATCAAATGGATGTCCTATATGCTTGGCCATTGGAAGCTTAACGAATGCTTACAAGTAAGAAATTACCCCGACATAGTTCATGTATACGGGATGTTTTGGCGAAGTCCGGTCCGGATATAGATCCTTTGGAATGGAATAAAGAATGTCTTGAAAAGATCTATAGCCTCATGTTGAATAAGAAAGATCCAAGTACTCCCAAATAGATGTGGGTACAAAGATGAAAGTTCAACGGGATGTGTAGTGAAATCCACAATCACTAGCACTCGTTTTTAGAGCTTTATTGTGGAAAAGCTCCAAAGAAGCGGTTATGATATCATGAATGATACAAAGTTATGTTATGGCATGATATGAGGCTTAGAGGACAGGCAAAATGGTTAAGAGAACCTATACCCAGAGTTGATAATGGTTGACAACAACAACAACCATTTAAGTACTTTACTCCTGTGACAACGGGTGAAGTGTGCTGCCAAACACATTGACATTGAATTATACGTTGTAAAGGAGAAAGTCCGGAATCATATTAAAAGTATTGAACATATAAGCAACAAGAAATACTTACGGATCCGCTCACTGAAGGCTTACCACCTAGTGTGTTCAGAGAACACACAGTCAACATGGGTTTATGGTATAGCCTATGATTTTCGGACAATAAAGGGCCCAAAGTTAAAGATTTTGTTCCAGATTAGAGTGTGTTGTAGCAGTTAAATCTATCGGCGATTGACCATGACGATGGAGCATGCTCTATGCATTAATCTGTGATGGAATGAGACAGAAGTAAGAAAGAATTGGAATTGAAGGTTGAAGAGAAGAAACTAAAGAATGATGAGAGATCAAGGGGGAGAATGTTAGGTTGATCTCCCACCAAGATGGTCCAACGACCACTTGGGCCTTGACCTCGCGCCCTGATTGGGGCGTCCAGCCCATAGATGGTTGGTGGGCCCCGTCACACAGTGCCTATAAGAAGAGGTGGGGACCACTGGCTGCAGTTACGAGGTTCACCTGTGCCACCATAGTACCCCACTCAGAACCCTAATCCGATCCAGAGGTTGGCACTGCTAGTGACGGGAAGACCCACCATCACCGCCGCTACACCGAGCTCGCGACGACTTCATCTTCACTAGATCATGCCACCCTCACCACCGACGCCATGTCCTCCTCGACCTCCTTCTACAACTCCGGCGGTATGTACCTCTGCTTCTCTCCTTTACTCTCCCTAACACTAAATCTCTCAGTTGGCCATGATTTATGTTGTTTATCCCATTTGTCAAAGAATATACCCACTGATCTACTGCTAGTCAGTCCTAGAATTCTATCATTGGTTGGCCATGTGCGCTCGCTTGGATGATTGTATGCTTTGGTTGACGTCCACATACGTTTGGCTCACTATAGCTACAGCCAGAGCCAGCCCAAAAACATTGTACAGTCAGTCTGCTTGCTCTTGCTCTTGCCTGTTCTAAAGCGCATGCTAGCTGGGTTGATGTAATCTTCACTTGAACACATGGGGTGAGGGGGCTTTTCCTTTTAATAGGCTAATTTGTAGGGTTAATAAGATGTCACGTGAAGGAGTCCGTTGCCACAAATCCTCAAATTGATGGCATGACTATGAATTGAAATGCTAACTACTGTATATTGATGAGGATGGGCCATTACATGCATCGTTTTCACTCCAAGTTGGAAAGGAGATGATCATAAATTACAGATCCATTTTCTCTGATTTGTCTTTGTGCGCAATTTATGCATGCTAGGGTTAATTCATTCATCGCCACCATAAATTGCAGAAAAGGTGCTATGGCCCTATTTGGATCGAAGGGATAGAGCTAGTTTGACCTAGTTTGAGCCAAACTAGCCGAAAAGTATCCAAACAGGAGGGCTAAAGGTAACATACGCTTTATTTATTATCGAATCAATGATTTCCGCATAAGATGTAGTTTGGTGCTTATTTGTACACTCCTGCTCTTTTGTGCTAGCATTTGGTATAATCTTTAGTCTTTAGTTAAATATAAGTGCCGTGTAATCTAGATGTAGAGGAACTAAATCCTTGGTATGAACGAGCACGGAATGAAAATATCGCAAGGAATCATTTAATGATGAAAGAACATGTATTCTCTGTGGGCCCAAAACCTTTGTCTCCATTGAAATCAAAACCAAGCGCAAAGGGTAGATATGGTGAAGATTTGGAATATATCCCTGTTCCACAAGAGTTAATTGACGGAATTTATAAATCAGATGGAACTGATTCAAAATTAGAAGTTGAGCCAATGCCCCTTGGCAATAAGGTGCTTGTTCTATTTTATATATTGAGTTCTGAGGGGGAGGGAGGCGGGGTTCTAGGGATGTGGGTGGGTGGGTAGGTAGCAATGCTTTACTGTTTGGATACCAATATAATTTGTACATACATGCTTGCTGCTAAAGTTTGTTCGCCAATTTTAGTTTCTAGGTCCGAGAAGGCATAGAGGAGGCTCTGCCAGTTGGACCAAATACACTGCTGATATGAAGCGTAATGGAAGGACTGGGATGCGAGTGTCAGCCAAATCACCATATGAGTTGCGTGCTCATGCTCGGTCCTGTAACAAAAAGCAGGATGGATCAGCAGTAGGTGAACTTAATTCTCAGTTAGTAAGAGCAATCGTACCCACCAGAAGTGTACTAGGAATTCATCAATTGAGTGGAGACATTAGTAAGGACATCGACGACGATAGCCCTGCGGATTACTGCTCGCAGCCGGATGACAATACCTATGCCTGAGATGGAGAGGGCCGCTTTGAGGAAACTCCCGTCTTCCTCCAGGCGCAGAACACTAATGAAAGCTGCAAAGGTTGTTAACTTACCCAATCGATTTGCAATAGCTATTTGATATCCATGTTATTGTTCTAATAACAATTTGAATATGAATGTATGCTAGATGATGGTGCCTGTGTCGCAGATGATCTCTCTGATAATACTGCAGCCCCCATGTCTGAATCTGAATGTATTCTAGATGACGGTGCCCATGCCGGAGATGATCTCTCTGATCATACTACCGTCACCCCCCACACAGAACAATCATCCAAGTTGCGAAGGTTGGTATTAACTTACAACTGTCTATGAAACCATTCACTAGCTATTTGATATCCATGTTTCTTTTCTAATAATCTGAATGTATGCTAGATGATGGTTCCCATGCTGAAGGAGGTGGCGTTCTCTCTGAGGAACCTCCTGTCTCCTCCCACATGCAGAGCAATAATAAAAGCTGCCAAGGTTGGTAACAACTTACAAATCTCTATCAATCAATTCGCACTACGTATTTGATATCCATGCTAGCTTTGTAACAAGCTGATTGTTTGAAAATTATGTAGAAAAAGAGATGACAAGAAATAGGCGAAAGAGGGGGAAAACTAGAGGACTTTTGCTTGAGAAATTGATCAGCTCATTGGGAGGATAGAAGTTGCCCATCTCTATTGCCGAGGGGAACAGAAGACCACATGATGCATTGCAAGCTGCAAAGTTTGCCTCAGTGGCCACTGTAGTAGTCCTGAATTCAATACCAATTTTCCCTCATTTCAAACATTATAAGGCACCTGGCGGCATGATCCATTTCCGAACCTTTGTTAGCGGGTTAGCTGTATGTAGCGGTATCCCTTATTTACATTACACTGTGCCTTGAGCAACTTGTTTATTGATTTAATTTGCATTCACACTACTGCAGGAAAAGCTGGGCATCGATGAGAAACATCTTCCAACAACAGCAGCTTGCTGGAATGTGTTTAAGTCTGCCGTGAAGCAGGAATGCTATAGATTGAAGCAAAAATACTTCAGTACAGTCCCTGCTGGTCTGATCAGCAACACCTCTCCTGTCCGGACCATGACCGATAAGGAGTGGCAAGACCTTACAAACCTATGGTCTAGTGCTAAGAACAAGGTGTGTGTGTGTGTGAACTTACCGTTTCCTGTCTAGGCTTGCTATGGTCTACTTGTGCCGAAGTCTAACACAAATGTCGTTACAGGAAGTATGTGAGAAGAACAAGCAAAACCGTGCAAAAGTGGTCTACCAACAAAAAACAGGGTCTCAATCATATGTTGTCCAGCTCCACAAATTTGTAAGTGGTGGTTGTGTTTTATTGTTACCTGGATTTTGTATAATATGAACTGAAACTCATGTGCGATGTTAGCAGAAGGAGAAGAAGAGAAAGGCCGCAGAACATGATCAAACACTTGTTGTACAGCATGGCGATCAAGGACTTCATGAACAATAGGGTCGATCTAATGTTGATGTAGATGCTGTGGAAGTCTTCAAGGAGTTCCATACTAGTAAAAGGGGAAACAAAGGCATCAGCGATGCTGCAAGAGAAGCTGTTGTAAGTACCTTCATTTGTTTTCCTTGTAATCTATCGCAGCCATTTCCATAAAAGAAAAATTGTCAGGAGCCAAATGTTGCATCATCATTCTATTTTGGATTGTAATTATGCACCAATCTATATGCTCTCTGTACACTGCTTATGTAATCTCTATCGGCTCTAGGCTTGGAATTGCCTTTGCTTTGTTCTTATGTATTCTCTATCAGCAGTATGCTGATGAAGACCTATGCATTACCTGTTATATATTAATTTAAGTCCTCTTGCACTATCTATAACATAACGTGTAATGATTGAATTTTCACAGGAAGCTATGGAAAGAATACAGGCAGACCATGTTCTGGAAGGGCAGGAACGATTGAGTAGTGCTAATGTTGTTTCCAGGGTCATCAGCCTCTCCAAGGGTAAGAGCGAGCCTGAGGTCGGCGGCAACACCCTTTTTCTCAAGAATGCTAGTATCCCAACAAGCTCCACCAGAAGAGAGACACCAACGGTGAGGGCCCTTCGACAGCAGCTTGTTGAACAACAGCAAAGTAACCATGCCATCATCGATCAACTGGATGAACTGAAGTGGAAGACAGAAAAGAATGCAATGCTATTTGAGGAGTTCAAGACACAGCAAGCTGAGCAGTGCATGAAGCTCCGTGAGGAATTTGATCGCTGCTTGTCTTCTGGTAACTCTATGTCAACTCTAGCCTTGATGTGAACATGTAGTTTGATGTGTGGACTTGTGTGCCGGTGTGTGCCGGTTTGATGTGTAGACTTGTGGGCTTGTTTTGTTAACACTAGCATCGGCATGCTGTGCATGCCTGGAATGTAATTATTTTGTCATGACGATTTCAAATTCATTTCTGTGACCATTTCGAACGGGTTCATATGACAGTGTTGAAATGCTTTCCGTGACAAAATAATGACAGCCTGTGGGCTAGCCAGGGCTGGCCACGTGGACAAATTAAATATCGACCGTGGACGAACCAATGCATGATGCGTGGAACATCATGGACACGACACGTGGGCTACTGGAGAGCCGACATGTGGACCAACTATGATGCAAAACGTGGATGGACGACGGAGTGACGTGTGGACGAATAAAAAACGGCCACGTGGGCAAATCAAAACGGCCACGTCGTCATAGAACACCTTCAGTGACGAAAAATGACCTTTCAGTGACAAAAATGAAACGTCACAGAAAGCAAAATCTATAGTAGTGGATAAAGGACAGGCTTGCTGCCAATTCTTCATACTCTGATCCATCAAAATCAGAATACACTTCCTGGTCTTCCTTAGCTCTTAACTCTGTTGGCAACATACACTGCATATGAATATTGGCCGATCTACCTGAATCGGCTATTTGTTTGGCTTTCCAAACTTATGCTTTCTTGGCTCTAGCTTTGTCTTGTTTGATTTCTGTATCCCTCAACCTCTGCACTCTTCTTTTCTAACTTTTGGAGAAACCACCAGGACACCACTGTCCTTTTTGCCAAACGTACTCTTTCTCTTTGCTGCTCTCTCCAACAGTTCCAATGTGATTATGAACTTCACAGCTAATAATGCGCCGATTTGAACCCTGCGGTCCAAGTCTTTCATGGACAGATCGGCGGTTGGTTTGAGATTATCTGTATCCTCCATACTGATCACTACATTCAGGGTAGTTATTCCTTGTTGGTAACCTCAAACCTTCATTCCAGCAATGCCTAAAGAAAGGACAGTTCTAATGCTGCTCAGCTTGCTCTCTTTCATACCTTTCTTCTTCCAGCATCCGTTGCCTTTCTTGCTCTTCAACCCACCTCCTATAATCCTTCTCTTGCTGCCTTTGCCATTTGTTGACGAGGATCCTAGAGGTAACACATGGCTTCATCTCAGTTTTCTTGGAGCATTTAGGTTGATCTGAACCACTCTTCTGCTCTTCCCTTTTCCTCTTGATCTCTCAGAATTCTTCAGGAGTCGACTGGAGGTTTGGGTCTATTGATCCTGATGTTTTGGCTCTTGACGATGTCAATACTTTAGCCTTTCCTTTGGGCAATACAGCACGGGCCATGTTGGTAGGAAAAGGATCACCATCCACCTTAAACTTGTTAACCAATTCAAAAGCTAGTCTGCCAGTTTCAATGGCTTTCTGAATCTGCTGTCTGAACACCTTGTACTCATTGGTGGAGTGAGTTGTTGAATTGTGAAACTTGCAATACTTCTTTCCTTTTCGCTCCTCAGGGGTCATCAGCTCCTTGTGCAGTACCTTGATCTGTCCCTGATCCAGCAAGTAGTCAAAGATTCAGTTAGCATTGGAGATATCAAAATCAAAAGTTTCTTCAGTCTTTTCCAAGGATGGTTGATGACAAAATTCTTCTTGGTCCAGTTCCACTCAATAGCATCGACCTCTTCATCACGACCTGCATAGCTGTCCATCATTGAGTCATAGTAATCAGCTATATTAGCTGATTTCTAGAACTTGCTGTCCTTGCGTGGCAGCTGTTGCACATATTCAGTTAATGCAGACACTCTCTGTGACAGCTCACTAAGATTATCAAAAGTCTGGCCAACCAGCTTCTCCTTCAACCAGGGCTGCATCCCAGAATAGCTACCTTGGCCAACTGCTTATCAGTTAACTTCAATGAGAAACACATGTTCCTGGTTTGCCTGAATCTCTGCAAATACTCCATACCAGTTTCATTGCCCTTCATCCTCATGCTGGTCAGATCATCAATGTCCTTTTCTATGGTCTCATTGTAGAAGTACTCATGAAATTTGGACTCCAATTCAGCCCAAGTTCTGACCAAATCCTTTGGTAATGAGGAATACCAAGTGAAAGCCGGTCCTGATAGGGACAGAGCAAAGAACCTGACTCTATGCTCTTCTTCAACTGATGCATCTCCTAACTGAGCTAGATACTTGCTGATATGCTCCATGGTAGTAGTACTGTTTATCCTAGTGAATTTGGAGAAGTCAGGAACCCTCCAACGAGGTGGCAGATCCACCTGAATGTACCGCACTAGATATGGCAAGCTGTAGGTCCTGGTCTGAGTCCTCTTGAGTTTGAACTGCTTCTCAAGTGCCTCTATCAGCTTATTGACTAGCTGATTGGTTGGATCCATCATACTTCTAAAGCCTGAGCAAGGAGTGTTGGGAATATGCCCTAGAGGTAATCATAGTGATGATGATATTGTGATTGTATCCATGATATATTATATGTTTCTGAATATCCATTAAAGACAACTTGTATCGATTGGCAGTTATGTGAATTGTTTGTGAAACTCGTTACTTGTATGGATATTCTAATGTTGTCCCTGATCGGAGTTCGTGTAACAACGCACATGAATATTAGATCAGCACATTTTTTTTTATGACTATGTTTCACAAGTCATAGACATAGAGATGTCAAACTAATAATGTGGGCACATGTATGACATGTAGGCTGGACTGACCTAATGTGAGATGTTGTTATTATCTCTTTACATATCATGTACGTTATGTCCTTAGACCTGAGATTGTTGTATGTACTCAAGATGTGAAACGACTTACTTAGGGATTGTCAAACGCTACTCCGTTACTGGGTAGTCATAAAGATAGTCTTCGGGTTTGTCGGGAAACATGCTGTGATACATAGACAATCAAGATAGAATTTGCCCCTCTCTATATGAGAGAGATATCACTGGATCACTCAAGTGATTGGATCAACAAATGCATGGCCGTGCTTGGGTTAAGTGTTGACTCACGAGTTGAACCAAATATCATGTGGCAAGGGAATAACATGTATATGGGTTGTGGTGGTTCGTCTGATATGATCTTTGCATACGCATAGGAGTTGTCATGTCTTGCTAGAGGCCACTGTCAAGGTCGACTAGGTGTACTCTGGCCATGTCTATGTGTGCGTGAACCCATAGGGTCGCACGCTTAAGGGGCTGGAAGCCCAATTCGGGTTGGACCCGAGTTGGAGAAGGATTAGGGTTACTAATGGGCCTCCAACTCGGGAGGACATTAGGGATGCCTATATAAGCAGGGGCAGGGGCGAGGCTAGGTTTATCCAAGCCTTTTGGCAGTCGCCGTCGCCCTCTCCACACTCACGCCTTCGCTCCTCGCGGACCTAGCAGTCCGGAGGCGCATCGCTTCTTCCCTGCACGTGTGTGATACCACGGAGGTGCTGCATCTGGAGCACGAGGAGGAACCGCACGAGGACGATCCATAAGTGGAGGACGGACGTGACGGACGGATGACCACGCAACTGCATGGCACTGCTGCGATGTGTTCGACTATATCGAGCCACTTTCGCTGCACCTGCGCGTCTAGTGGTAATCCCGTAACCTGTAACTAGCAGTAGATCCTGGTTTATGAGGTAGAAAAGTTTTGTTTTTCGGGTAGCGTTGCATCCTCATAACCCTACAGTGGTATCAGAGAGGTTACTGCCTCGTTATAGGTTTTGGTGGGTGCATATGGTGATATGCGTGGTTGCAGATGAGTCTCTGATCTTGGTTTGTGATCTTGCCGCGTTGGTCTTGTAACGATCTACTCGTATCGGTCGGAATTCCGCCATCCGAGTTAAGTGATACATGTAAATCCAGTCATGGTGAGTTAGAGATCAATCAGATTGATTGAATCGAACCCTAGGTCAAGTGCCGAGCGCATATGATGCGCGGCGGTGGCAGATTGGATCGGCCGTCGGGCGCTGGGTTACCGAGAAAAGTGTTGTTCGTAAAACAGCCGTAACTTTTGAACCAGAACTCGGATTGAGACGATTCTTAAACGAAACATCTAAAGAATTTCATTCTGCATATGGAAAAAGGCTTGGAAAATAGAGTTTTTTCGCATTTTACGTTTAGACGTCGGAATCGGTTGACTCTGTTTTGCAGGATTTCGTGACTGGTATAGCCCTTATGTGTATGTGATGCATGTATGTAATTAATTCATGGCTTGCACGTCATGAGGATGACAATATGGGCTGGAGCCATATAGATATTGTCAAAATTATTGTAATGGCCTGCGTGCCAATCTGTGATGATCCCATCCACGGCTATGTAATTTTATTTCATTGTCCTGCGGTAGTGATAAATTGTCTTGGTGGACTCATCACTGAAGGATGGCATACATGGATCATGGAGATGGTGATCACCATGATGAACGGATTGTTGGAGATGGATATCCCCAAAGGAACAATGGGCTATACCAAGTCATATCTATGTTTATGCCGTTCTTACTATGTTCTACTTTCACATGCTATAATATTTTTGTCTACATTCGTGCGGTAGTGAAGTAGAACGATCCCTCAGCAATGTTTAAGATTTGTGCTCCCCCAAACCTTGCATTGTCATATGTCTTGTACAATCGGTGGTGGGTCTATGAAATTAGGGTGCCACTGATTTTCCTTGACTAGACAGGTTCTTATCGGATACTTACTGCAGAAAGGTGTGGTTACTTGAACAAGGTCATCCTAACGGTTAGGGACCTTGGAGCATATGTTGTTGGCAACACAAGCATAGAGATGCTATCCAACAACAAGAGTCATATGTGATATGATTAGCAAGGAGTTGCTTACCAATCTACCATGTCTTCTAGCGGTGATGCTAAAGCTCACTAGTCAACTTGTTAGTTGTGGGTCTTGAATCACTAAGTTTCAATCGAGGGATATTGATTTTAGTGGGAGTACATTCAATTAAGAGTTTAATATGATTTACTCCATCATGGATACATTGTCTTAGTAATTTGCATTACTTTTGTTGTAGATCAATGGCGCTTAGCAAACAACCATTTACTTTGCGTTTAATTCTTGAGAAAGAAAAGTTGAACGGAACAAACTATGCGGATTGGATCCGCAACTCCGAGAATTGTTCTCGTATTTGAGAAAAAGGAAGATGTTCCAGACACCCCTTTACTAGCAGAACCTGCTGATGATGCATCTGATGCTGAGAAAAATGCTTACAAGAAAGCATCTAATGCTGATCTCGAAGTAAGCTGCCTTATGCTTGCTAGCATGGAACCAGATCTGCAGATGTAGTTTGATAACAACCATGCAGCCTACGATATGATCGTGGCACTAGAAGAGATGTTCCAGACTCAAGCTAGAACTGAAAGGTTCAATGTCTCAAAGGCTCTTGTTGAGACCAAGCTAGCAGAAGGTGCATCAGTTCACCCACACGTAATCAAAATGGTTGGTTACACTCAGAGGTTGGAGAAGCTAGGCTTCCCAATTGGCCCAGAGTTGGCTACTGATTTTATTCTCTCGTCTCTTCCGCCCAGCTATGGAAACTTCATCTCGAACTACCATATGCATGGGGCGGAGAAGGGTTTGAATGAGCTATGTGGCATGCAGAGGCTGACATCAAGAAAGGTGCTAGCACTAGCCAAGTGTTGGCGGTCAAAAACAAGCCTAACTTTAAGAGAAAGAAGGGCAATGCTTGGAAGAAGAAGAAGGGTAAGGCTAAAGATGAGATCTCTAAGCCAAACCCATCTGCGCCCAAGGCTGGACCAACTTCTGATGAAGAGTGCTTTCACTGTAAGGGGAAGGGTCACTAGAAGAGGAACTGCAAGCTGTACTTGGCGTCCTTAAAGAAGGATGGCGGTGGTAAAGGTAGTCCTGCTACTCATACACTTGTTGTTCATATTACAGATATTTTCCTCACTAACTCTTATATTAATTCTTGGGTATTTGATACCGGATCGGTTGCTAATATTTGCAATATGATGCGAGGGGAATGATAAGAAGTAGAAGCACGGAAAAAGGAGAAGTTGATTTCCGTGTGGGCAATAATGCAAGAGTTGTTGCGTTGAACGTCGGGACGATGCAACTACCCCTACCTTCAGGATTTATTTTGGAATTGAATAATTGTTATTTTGTTCCTAGTTTAAGTTGAAACATTGTGTCACCTTCATGCTTGATGAAGGATGGTTATTCATTTACGAGTAAAGACAATGGTTGTGTAATCTCTAAGAATGATATGTTTGTGGCTTTTGCACCCATTGTGAATGGTTTATTTATTTTAAATCTTGATGATGCACCTGTTCGTAATGTTAGTGCTAAAAAGGCCTCGGCTTAATGAGTTAAGTCCAACCTATGTGTGGCATTGTCGTTTAGGTCATATAAGTGAGAATCGCATGAAGAGGCTCCATTCTGATGGGCTTCTAACTTCGTTTGATTTTGAATCTTACGAGACATGTGAGGCATGCCTGTTGGGCAAGATGACCAAGATGCCTTTCATAGGTTTTCCTGAGAGGGCGAATGACTTGTTGGAACTTGTGCATACCGTGTGTGTGGACCAATGAGTATGACAGCTAGAGGCAGATTTCAATACTTCATAACATTCACTGATGATTTCAGTAGATATGGCTATGTGTACTTAATGAAGCATAAGTCTGAAACATTTGAAAAGTTCAAAGAATTTCAAAATGAAGTAGAGAATCAACGTGGCAAGAAAATTAAAGCCTTGCGATCTGATCATGGAGGTGAATATTTGAGCCACGAGTTTAGCAATCATCTAAAGAGTTGCGGAATTGTTCCACAGCTTACGCCGCCTAGAATGCCTCATTGAAATGGCGTGTCTGAGCGACGTAATCGGACTTTGTTGGACATGGTTCGGTCTATGATGAGCCAGTTGGACCTACCTTTATCGTTTTGGGGATATGCTCGGACTTTGACCGCTTTCACATTAAATAGGGTACCGTCTAAGTCCGTAGTTAAGACACCATATGAGATGTGGACCGGTAAGAGTCCCAGTTTGTCTTTTCTAAAAATTTGGGGTTGTGAAGTTTTTGTCAAAAGGCTTATATCAGATAAGCTCACACCCAAGTCGGACAAGTGTTTTTTTGTGGGATACCCGAAGGAAACTTTAGGGTATTATTTCTACAACCGATCAGAGGGCAAGATGTTTGTTGCTCGAAATGGTGTTTTCTTAGAGAAAGAGTTTCTCAAAAGAGAGAAGAGTGGACAGAAGGTGTATCTTGAAGAAGTTCAGGATGAGCCAATACAGAATGACTCTACGAGTGATGCTAATGTAGCACAACAAGTTGAGGAACATGTGGCAAAAGAAACACCGCCACAACCACGAAGATCAGCAAGAATCCATGAGTTGCGTGGGGATCTGTTATTGTTAGACGATGATGAACCTACTACATACACAGAAGCAATGACGGACCTAGATTCTGAGAAATGGCAAAGTGCCATGAGATCCGAGATAGATTCCATGGGAGATAATCAAGTTTGGAACTTGGTTGACTGGCCAGATGGGGTTAAACCTATTGAGTGCAAATGGATCTTTAAAAAGAAAAAGGATATGGATGGAAATGTTCATGTCTATAAAGCTCGACTTGTCGCAAAGGGTTTTCGGCAAGTTCTAGGAATTGACTACGACGAGACTTTCTCGCCGGTAGCGATGCTTAAATCTATCCGGATCATTCTAGCAATAGCCGCTTATTTCAATTATGAGATATGGCGAGATGGATGTTAAAATAGCCTTTCTAAATGGAAATTTGGAAGAGGACGTGTATATGATGCTCGAAGGCTTTGTTGATCCTAATAATCTTTGGAAAAATATGCAAGCTTAAGAAATCTATTTATGGGTTAAAGCAAGCATCTCGGAGTTGGAACATTCGTTTTGACGAGGTTGTCAAAGGGTTTGGCTTCCGTCAGAATGAAGAAGAACCTTGTGTTTACAAGAAGGAAAGTGGGAGCGCTGTTGTGTTTCTAATCTTGTATGTGGATGACATATTATTGATTGGGAATGACATTCCATTGTTGCAACCGTAAAGATTTCACTGAATAATAGTTTTTCTATGAAGGATTTGGGAGAAGCGTCATATATTTTGGGCATTAAGATCTATAGAGATAGGTCGAGGAGGCTAATAGGATTAAGCCAAGATATGTACATTGATAAGGTGTTGAAACGGTTCAACATGGAACAGTCCAAGAAATGGTTCTTGCCTATGTCACATAGTATGCGCTTTAGTGATAAGTAGTGTCTGTCGATTACGGATAACCGGCAGTCCACCACGGGGTATCCCACGGCGGTGAGTTTCGGTAAGGGCGTGTTACGATCTGCAATCTGGACGTTCGAGAAACAAAACAAACCAGGGACAACAAGGTTTACCCAGGTTCGGGCCGCTCGGAAGCGTAATACCCTACATCCTGCTTCTCGTGTTATGCTGTATGATCAAGTGTCGGATTACAATGAAGCGCTAAACTCTCTAGGTTAGGATGCCGAGAATAGCCTGCCTTCTAGGGGGTCCTTGGCCGCTTTATATAGCCGAGCCAAGGGTACACGTGAGGTGGTCGGTTACATCAAGTCGTGCCCTAGGAGGACTCTATATCGACCTAACCGACTAAGTCTACTTGGACAAGCATCCTTGTGCGCGATCCACCTCCTCGGTCGGTTGCGGACCACGTCCCATCTTGAAGTCCGGCCCACCGCTCACCCAGTCGGTAATGGGCCGGGTCTTTGTCCGTCCGGGCCGTCTTGCCGAGCAGCCACAGGAACTGTCTATGGTGGTATACCGGATTTATACCCCCCACAGCTAGTCCCCGAGCACTATGTATCTTGAGGGAAGTCCGTCGTCTTGACCCGTGCTGAGCAGTGTAGATGCAGACCACGTTGAGTGCTGGCGATGATGTGCCGAGCACGTAGTGCCGACCACGCGCAGTACTGACCACGCATAGTATTGCCAACCATGTACAGTGCCGACCACCGTAGTGTCGACCACGTGCAGTACTGACCACATGTAGTGCTAACCACGTTCAGCCGAGCAGGTTTCCCGAGCAGTCTGTGTCCGACCACTGCTATGTCAAGGGAGCCGTTGATCTTGTCGAAAGATGCATGGTGCTCAAAAAGAAAAAAGAATTTTTTTCTTTTTAATTGTCCTGAGACGTGGGCCCACGTTGACACATGAAAAAGTCGTGGCAGTGCGCAACGTAAGCCGGGTAGAGTAAAAATCAACCAGAACTATATAGGAATAATAGGCCCTAAGTCACCGCAAGGTGACGTGGGCCCACGTAGTCCCCAAGTTCGATGGAAGATAGTATATGTTGCATTGAACTTTTTAAGAAAAAGTCCAAACCGAGATACCTACGGCCCTCTCGCTTAGGAAACAGAAAGCGGGAAAAATTCCCGAGACCAAAGATATAGGCATGCATGTGAAAAAGGGCTAGCGAGGAACCGCGGGCGGTCCCGGGATAAAAAATGAGGCCCACGTGCGTTGCCAAGGGAACTGGGCCCGATTTAAAATTTACCAGGAATAGTAAAAAATCGCCGCCGCACGGATAGGTACGGCCCATGGGACCGCGGCCCACTAGGGTTAAAAAATGGGGCGGTCCACACGAGTCAGAGGGGGTCCAACCCTAGAAGTCAACCGGACGTCATCCGGAGACTATAAATAGCGGGCACCGCCGCCAGTGGACGGTTCCGCACTCATCGCACTCGCAGTCGGGTAGTTTCTCGAGCTCTCCGCATTCCTGCGCTTGAGAGAGAAAACCGCCGCCGCCGCCGCCGTATTTCGCCGCTAGATCCACACCACAGCAGCCGCCGGCGGGGGCAACCATTAGATCTGGTGCCTGCACTCGCTCTGCGCCACCACGTCGAGTAGATCCAGCCACCACCGCCGCGCATCCCGCTAGGGTTTCGCCACCGCGCATCGAACCGCCGCCGCCGGAGATGGGAGCGAAGTGGTCGACCAAGAAGGGCGCGAAGGGCGGAGACTCGGCGAGGCACGGGCTGGACTGGCACCAGTCCACCTCGAGCCGGGAATCGCTGAAGTCGCTGGCGGATAATGGCTTCCTGCCGCCATTGGAGATGGGCGTGTACAGGGAGCCGCGCGGCGAGCCATCACCGAGGCCTGGTGAGTTTGTTGTCTTCGAGGACTTCATGCCTCGTGGGTTGGGGCAACCAGTGCATTGGTTCCTCTGGGATCTTTGCATATGGTGGGGTACTTCCATATGCAATCTGGACACCAACTCCATCTTGACAGTATCGATTTTCATCGCATACTGTGAAATGTTCCCGGGCATCCCCCCTCATTTCAATCTATTCCGCCACTTCTTCGTGCTCCGGAAGAAGGGGGTAGAGACTGGGGGATCCCAGGTTGCCGGAGGATGCTATATTCGGCTCCGGGACAATCTGGCAGCATCGTGGCTAGGGAGCAGGTTTAACTCTGCGCCTAAAGGGTGGAACAGGCGCTGGTTCTACATGAGCCAGAATGTTACCATGGGTAGAAAAGTTCCTTGTGAGGTCCACCAGATCCCGGAGGCCAACCCCAGGTGGTCAGAGCCGCCCCCTGTCGGTGATGACCAGGTCAAGGAGCTGCTAGCCATGATCAACAACCAGAAAGTAACTGGGGCTTTAGTGGCTGGAATGTGGTTGGTGCGGCGCGTGCAACCGTGCAAGGGAGAGGACCAATCGGTGTGGCAATACAGCGGTTTAGAAGATCCGTCACGGGACACAATGGAAGCCTGGTGAAGGATGGGCTCATCACATACTCTCATTTCTGTTTGAGAAGTATGATCCCAACACTTCACTGCCAGTTACCAAGCAGATTCCGTATCGTCTTAGCATCCCCCCACCAGAGGTAAGGATATGTGATCAACATAGTTAAATTGAAAATATCCTGATCAGGAGATTATATGCTGACCACCTTGACATTGTGTGCGCAGGGGCGAAGTGATCAGTATTTCTCCGCTGTTCCAGTGGAGCAATAGCCAGAGGGCGATGCCCTTCGTGGTCAGTGGCGTCCGGAGAGGACTGCCGACCAGGGTGAGGAGGAGGACCTCAGCCCTAAAGATGATGATGAGGAGGACGAGACTGTGGTGAGAACGACCACCAGGGGGCAACGGCGCGCGGCAATGAAGAAGCCGGCCAGTGCCGCCCCCAAGGAAAAGAACAAACCGGCCAACCTTGGCACCGGGGCAAGTTGAACCTCGGCAAGGAGGCCGGCCGAGGTCGGCAAAGAGGCCGGCCCGGACGGCCGGTGTCGTCGGAGTCCGACGACACCATCACCATCGCCGAGCACCGGCGGAAGCGCCAGGCGCGCGCCGGGGACGGGAGTGGCGGCTCTAAGTCGCCCCAACCAGCACCGCGGCGGTCGCCGTGGAACAATGGGCCAACCCCGGCTCTGAAGCCGAAGGCTGCCACCCCCCTCTTCACCAGCACCGGAGGCCCGGGCGCAAGGACGGCGGCCAAGCGGTCCCCGGGCGGGAGCGGGTTCCGCCCAAGTCGGTCCCCAAGCCCGGCCGCGAGGTTCGGGAGCGGGCGCCGAGGAGCGGCGGCGTGCCCAAGTTCAAGGGCGGCTTTTGGCCGGTAAGTAGCTATGTACTTACAGTTATGATTTTGTGCGGTGAAAATCAGCAGTGTTCATGCCGATTGTCTTTATGTAGTCGGCCGAGTACGTGCCCTACCCGAGCTCCGGGACGCAGCCACGCCGCCGGCGGCGGGGCAGCA